>DVZL01005998.1:0-11665 GCA_018236625.1 Lasaia peninsularis
GTTCGAACTGTCCCCTCGCTAGTAACAGGGGGACAGATCAAACTTTTTTTTCCGATCTGTCCCCCTAAGGGGACAAATCAGGGTGACAGATCGGAATAATTCCATAATTCTGAAAGTAAGATACATATTTCTTTATTAGACAACGGAGCTGTAAACGCGACTATTTGTACTAATTCTAGCCTTAGATGTTTAGATTTATAGTGTCAGAAATGTTGTAGAGCTAGTCGGATATAAATCCTTATTCAGGGAGGAGCTATATCTTTGTTTCCTTGACTGTCTTATGCCATTAACGTTTCACATGTATACGTATGTGCACATGCATTTTCAAATACATATTCACTATCAGCTTTGATTGACAAATTAATGTGTAGTATTTTATAAGCATAATTATGATGCAAGAAAACATAGTGAGCGAACTCGGTTTCGTGTATTCAAATTCGACCTCATTTGGGACTCGTTTTCCTTCTGGTTTGAAGAGGTCAAATTGCACTCGCTTTGTGTAAAAACTGGTGTCTTTGTCGAATCCCTTAGATTAGAATCTAATCATGATATTATCTGATATAGAAACGGGATAAGCTGGGACAAAGTAATTATTGTATAACATTTTTCGAGTGTTCTTACGGTAAAGGAAAACAACGTATGGAAACCCGGATTCATTGAATTCGACCTAATGTAGGTTTGGACTTAGTTTCTCTTCTGGGTTGCAGAGGTTAGATGGAAGTCGCTTTGTGTAAAAACTGGTGTTTTTGTCAAATCCCCTAGATTAGATAGCCGATATCATCTGATAATACGGTATAGAATAAAATGAATATAAAGGCATTTGGTTATTATTCTTGTCCATTTCTACTTTCTATCTCTCATCATATCTTATTATGATAGTATAAAATTTAAAGGAAATAAAAACGCGAAAATATTTTGTTTAAATACACAAGTTCAACTACAAAAAGTAATAAGTTTGTCTAATAGTTCTGGAGCCGTGTTCGTAGCCATATCTCTTTAACCACTGGTATTCTATATTAAACCGTACCCGGCAGGTAGACGGCTGGCTAGATTAAACTGAAAACGGGCATGCATTTACACCGTATTGTAACAAATATTTGCTGAACATTCATTTTCCTAGTTTTTGATGCGACAACTTTTATAAGATCTGGGTTGTCCGACGTAGAATGATAACAAGAAAGGCTAATACAACATTGAACAAAAAGATCAAATCTCTAAACACTTCTAATACAAAATACGAAATTTTATAAAGATATTAAGATACTTTGATATAATAATTGTTTAATTATGTTTTAATCAAATTTTAGTTTATGTCAAAAACTTATTTAATTGAAAGATATAAAATAAAGGGATGGATAAGAGTTGGTAAATTGTAAACAGATATTATATATTTATACATTTTAAAATAATAGACAGATACAACTTTATTCATGGCAGCTAGAACAAATCATAATGACTGAAATACAACGAATAACAAATCTCACATCTAAATAAAACCTCATTGAAACAGATTTATAATTATTAGATACAGATTTGGTTTAAATTGTTAACAACTTTGGTGTATATAGCAGATATTTATTCCATAAATAACAAAAAAATGAAATCTTGAAATTAAACAAAAAATTGTATTGTATCATTACGATACGGCGTGATAGGAGGTCCTTTTAAATCTCAACCCGAAGCACAAACCGGTCATTCCTCCTCGTCACTTGAAATTTAATCAGACCTATCCGACTGGCCTCTTTGTTTGACGTTAACGTTACTGTCTTAAATGGGCCATAGCTAACTATATGGACAGTCGTGGGCCAAAGTCTTTGGACTAATACAAAGTCTTTAAATTGACATCAAATACTATTAATCTTACCTAATTTAGATTCTTTACTTATTTTTATTTCGTTTTTATCGTTGTTTTCTAAGTTTTTATCTATATCGGATGACAGAGGAGTTAGGAGCGCAGGCGTTTATGAGATGTATGTATTTCCAGATATGAGGACTTACTAAATTTATTTGTGCATAAATAAGTATTAGTAAAATTTCAGCGTGAATTTAATGAAATATACAGTCAATAGTCAATATTTTTATTCAAAATAATCCTATTCTTTACCTACACTTTGAATCTCTTTTACTTTTTTCTTTTTATGGGTTTTAGTCAATGATATTACTACACAGAAATTCTTAAATAGACACCAGAATAAATTTACCAATAAACCTACCCTGCGAGAAATATATTGATAATATTGCGGCACGTCATTGATGACAGTGTAATTATCAAATAATATATTTTGCTTCGCGGTTTAATACGTTGTTGTATTCCTTTAATTCTTGATGCACACGAAGTCTGTCAAAATCGATTTTAACAATAACCGCGAAATGTCAATATCATTTCCCGCTTTCATGTGCGTAGAGGTCGCTTACGAATTAATTACACTATTCATGTATGTATTCATTCATTCACTATTCACTATTTACTTTATGTTAGATTCTTTTTATCATAAAACTATCATCACCCGACCAGATCAAAAAATATAATTCAGTTAGTAAATTTTTGTTTTTAAGGTGCAAAATCAACAAAAACATAAAATTTGGTGAAGAAACTTTTTTATATGCTATAGTAATTTTACCAACGCCTTACATATTCCTGCTGCCATAATTTCAGTGCTTATCTTCTTATCTTATCACTTTCATGTTCCATTTGGTAGGTACTGGTAGGGTCAAGGATCCCGAACATATGATAACGAAGAAACTCACTAGTATTTTTCGCGGTTCAGCCATCTACTCAAATCAAATATACTGATATTTGCACTGACACTAATGCGGTTAATGTTGGTCTAAATAAGTATTTTTTGTATAATTTAACACACATAATTAGCAAATACTTTTTTTCGTTTCGAACAGTCAAGTTATACAACTAGTACGTAGTGGGGTCGTCGCATCCTTACATGACAAACTTTCTAAGAATATACGAACACTATAGCAAGATATTTATATGAGTTTTCACCTCTACGAAATTCGATTAAACGAACTAAAGGAACAATTGAGTGGTGACCTGAAGGCAACTTATTGGTTTTCACGAAGGCTCCTTTTATTTTGCTTCAACACCCAAGAACCTTTGTCTTGGCGATGTTCCCATCTTTATTTAACTCCAATGAAGGGAAAGAGAGGCATGTAGAACATTTATCGCCCAGAAAGAAATTAAAGTCGCGCCAAATCGAACGGTTTTATCTACGTGTCGATAGCGGTCACAAATTATGTGTTTCCTACTGAGATAAGGTACAGTTTCACTACAGAGACTTGAGGCGATACAGAAAATATAGCATCGTATTTTGTTTTGCTTGTATTGGTTTTGGACTTTATAGAAGACAACTAAACTGCCTTCTCGCTACGTCGTTCGCAAAAGATAAGTTTAATATATTTAATCATCATCATTACTAAATAGATTTTTACTTTATATAAAAATTTGATGAATAATTGTTTGCATTATGTTGGACTACAACGAATACAACATTTATTATCTTGGCAATTTCTTTTCATTCATCAGGCATTTTTTTAAAATATTAAGTTAAGTACACATAAAAATAATTTAATTCTAAAAACTTACAAATTATAATGTATATTTTTACTACGACTATATAATGGCGACATAACGTACGCTTGTTCTAGTTTGAAGTTTAGGGTATCTGAGAACGTCTTTTTTTACTGGTCTGACCTTGGTATGTAAAAAAATTACTTTCTGTTAGAAGATTCGACAACCTGTTTGTTTTCCATACCATAAAAAACGTTCAAATATAAAGAAAGAGATAGGTGGAGAGACACAACTATTTAATAGACAAGTATTAGAAAAAATCTTTCCCAACCCTTAAGAAACCGGGTCACATAGTTGGAATACAAAGCTATTTTTATTCTCAACAAAGAAAATCAATATAAACCTCAATAAATCAACTACCTGAACTGTAAACTTTGATTAGTTATCTAAAATTGAGACATTGCGATCTAAATTGGCGAATTCGTGAAACAAACTCAATTTGAACAAACCATGGCTTAAGCTAGAACAACTCTTAGCGTCGCCAAACAAAAGCAAACCGTGATGCGTTAAAACAAAGTGTATATTTGTTTGCTGGGGGTTTTCTTTAGCGAATAAATGAATTTCTGCTCATTCACGATCAATCGAGGTACCGTTATCTCTATTTTGCCGCCTTATCTATGGGCGTTACAATCTCTGTGGTGGATTTATGGCGGGCGATAGTTTGCTGCGAGTCAAGGGTTGGGTCCTGCGAAATCCCAATGGTAGCCCGAAACGGCTGCGACAGCCTCGCCCTGAAATATGGAGGACGTGGACAGAATTTTTATCAAATTCAAGGACGTGAGAGTGCTGGCTGGCGATTTTACTTTTTGTTATTGAAAGTAAGGAAAAAAGGGTGCTAAGTCTTTGGAAAACGTTTCCCTCCTCGAAATGGGTGTTTGGTTAAAATAACATTTTTCGTATATAGTAAATTGCGAATCAATTGAAAGATTAACGTGAGTTTTTTAACCTACAAATAAATTGTATAATAGGTGACTGAGATCTTTGCCATTCTAATTGGGATAGGTACGAGTACTTATTGCAATTACTTATACATTCTGTAAAAACTATAAAATAATTGTTGATGATGCGTAGCTCGTATAACCAAAAATAAGGCCTAATATACGAGACTAACTAAATAATACTAAAACCAGTATGGTTTTAACTAATTGATTTGTAAAGATGTAAATTTATATCTACGCCAGATTCTATTGAAGTATGAACTGAGTGGGAAAGTGCTAATATATATTTCGTGAAAATATTTTATTTATAGGTAGGCCAAAACGTGGACGGAATTTTCGAAGATAATAACGATAACATTAACTGTGCGTTACTACACAATGAATGACGTTGTGACGGTCGGACCTAATTGCACAGTTGCAAAACTGCACCCAATTAGTAGAAAGCGATGATATGACAGACAAATCTATACTCGAAGGAGTTCTCTGGCAAGCAGATCAGTTCGTCGGAAAGCAAAGCGATATCTTTTTTTTGCGGTTTTCTACAAAAAAAAAGGGCAACTTGATACGTAATGACTAAAGTAAGTGTCACATCAGGTGCCTTTCAGTTTTGGCCATCCCTTAAGGCATGAGTATTCTTTTCTTGAAGAACTTAATAAGTAATGTTTTAGGATCACTTCCATTTGTAGTCATAACCTATTGTAAAACCTATTCCACAAAAGACTGCAACTTTGTGATTTAATACAGTCTTCACATTAATGTAGAGCTTAAATCAGACAACCGTCTTACAGTTAATGAAATTTCTAGAACCCCCCAAATACCCTGGGAACTGGCTCCAAGGCCACAAAGCTCGTTACAAAGACCCTAAAATTGCGCCGCTTAAGCCGTCGCGAAGTGAATTCGATAATGAATTATTGACGTTTTATGGTTTCATTCGAGTGGCGCTCGCGTACAATGACAATTAATTAGTACCACTAGATACATAATCCCATTATCCTGGGACCTCTCCACTACTGTGTCGTGTGGGGCCCCGAAGCTAGCGAAGCAGAAATTCAAATCAATATAGCGCTCTTTCAAAAATAAAGCATAATATTCCACAATTTCAAGTTTGTGAGTCGACGAAACAAATATTCCCATTTACCCCCACTTTGAACGCCACCGGTAGAAATTGGGAATGTAAATTCCAGGTGGCAAAGCCAAATCTAGGAAAAATCATAGAAGATTAGCCAATTTTACATATTGTGAAAATATTGATTTTTGGCTGGCTTTTTGATATTTCACATATTTTTAGTTGAATTTGCTTGTAGTATGTTTTAAATACAAAATTCATACTTATTTCGTGATATTATTAAATATTATTTTAGTCACATAGTTATGATTACTGCAATAAATATCGTCTCCTCTGAATCATAATTATCCTACAAAGATTCTTGGATTATTTATTAGTGTTGTACCTACTAAAAAATGATTAAAAATTTTCCAAATAATAACTGTATTATCAGATGATATCGGGGTGGGCTACCTAATCTAGAGAATTTGACAAAGACACCAGTTTTTTCACAAAGCGACTGCCATTTGACCTCTGCAATATAGAAGGGAAACTAGGTCCAAACTTAGATTAGGTCAAATTCAATGAATCCGGGTTTCTTCAGGATGTTCCCTTCACCGTAAGAGCACTCGAAAAATGTATATAAATTAGAAAAAAATATTTGAAAATATATATTAGAAAAATATGTTATTAGTTTTGAACTTGGCCCAACCGAATGGAAGTCCGAAGCGCGTACCGCTAGACCAATATAACGCAATTTCATTATAGCGGCTGTAACAAGTAAGACAGTGGATTCCTACCCAGGTGTGTTGCTGCACAGCACTCTACCGCCAGTAGACTTGTTGAGAACAACCCAGTTACCCTTTACTAGTGTATAATATAATAGGGCGACATATTATAAAAGACCCGCTAGCACTGGAGCTGCACAATATCGTGTAAATTAATTTACTTCTGTCCCACCGCTGCCGTCCCGCTACATGTCGCGCTTACACCGGAGGCCCACGTTGCTGATAAATTGTTTAGACTTATAAAAGATAGCTGTTGCCTATGGCTTTGCACGTATATTTAAATCAATTGTTTCTCCTACGGGAATCAATTGAAATATCGAGATTAATAGCAGCCTATTTATTTCCTTTTAGCATTTTCCTTAGCAGTCTATGTTTGTTTCAAAATTCATTTTAATCAAACGGAATATACATTTATAATTAATATTAACAGACACTCTAGGTATTTTTTAATATTTTTTATTATAGGGAGGCAATAAGCAAAAGGATTTCTCGAGCTCAAAATGGATCATTTTCAAAATGACCCATAGACAACAAAGGTATTAACGTAAATTTCAAATTTATACAGCATGTGAGTTTAGTTTAAATTTATACAGCAAACCTATATACCACTAGCGCGGGGTAGCCGCGCTAGTGGTATATAGGTTTGCTGTTATTAACACGACAACGGAGACAACAAATAAAATATTTGAAGTCATCGCTGAATTTGTTAGAGTTTTGGAGGTTATTTTCATAGCGGTACATATATATGGCTGGCGTGATTATATTAAAATGAAGATATGAGATTGGCAACACCGAAGAAAGTTTCGTAATCAAAAATTCAAATAGTCCATTATGAATCCGAAACTCGGCGAAGTCGCGTTAACAAATCGAAACTTTTCACTGAATTCAAATTTGCATTTGGTTTTCATTGGATACAACTTTTGCCTTTGGTTTCGTTCATCAAGCTAAAGTTATGTATAGACAGACAATCCGTCGGTTTGTGTACCTTCTTCCTACCTAATATTTAATAACACATACCAGTCGCCAATATTGATATGATATGATTGAATATGATCTATCTCATTCTCATAGAACCAACTGTTGCACTCTTACAAGGCTTACTTGTTACGACTTTTTTAATATCACAAAACTCGGAACAGAGATGATAGCTAAAAAATCTTTTGTTTGAAAGCTCTAAAAATAAAAAATGACGTCACATTATTTTTGGAGTTGCTTTTAACGAGGCCTATCATTTGATATCCATATTGTAAAAGTCCATTAAAAATAACTATTCCGCCATCTTGGTTGGTCCATATTAGCTTTAGAATGACGTTACGTACTTTATCGTGCTATGTCATACAAACTAAACGTGTATACAAAATTCAGTTCAATTGGATAAAGTTATCTACTCACTTCAAAATTGAGTTCTAAGATTCCACCCGAACATTTCAAAAAATACTCATCTTTCTCTCATATTCGTACTTACAAACCCGATCCAAGGCAAAGTTATGTTTTTCAGATAAAATAAGAGCATCAAAGTCGGACACCCACTACGCTCGACCTCAAAGAAAACACAAAGAATGTAGGTGTTAAGATATTAATATCTCAAACGTGTAAAGTATCAGCAAATCTCATTTCGTAACAAAAAAGTGTTCACCCATCTGTTTACTCTAAGCAAATTTCAGAATCATCGATCAAACAATCCCGTAATAGAATTACGCAAAAGCTGTTTGCAAATTACGTAGAGCGCCACTGATTGATGACCACTGGATTTTTTACAACATGCAATCCTCCTACAGATACTAACTTTATTATTATTAAGTAAAGACCGTCTAATATCAAATTAAAGGAACTAATCTTCGTCCTAGCCCAGATGAGATTTGGGTCAGCTGCCTTACACAAAGGAAAACCAGGCCCAATCTTAGATTAAGTCGAATTTAAATACACGAATCCAAGTTTCCACACGAAGTTTTCCTTGACCTTAAAAGTACTCAGAAAATGTAATTTAATTAGAAAAACTCATTGGTGCATGTCGGGGTTGACACTTGGAGACTACTGAATGGAAGCCCGCCCGGATAGGGACGCACTGCTTTACCTATTTTTGCCGCCATAATGACATTATTTGGTAACGGTCAGGAATGTATTGACACTGGAGACATCCTTAGGACGGGGGGCATCTATCCCCACCTAAACTCTGGCTGTGCAATTAGCTCGCCCACTAGCTCGGTGATGTTGTAAAAGTCCTTACGACGAATACAGCAATTAACATTTCGAAAAAAAACCGGACGGCAAAAGCCAGTACGTTTCCACGTAATGTCGAATAGCCCGACCAGAGGTATATATTGTCCCGTGACAGACGCACCTACAACATCTATGTTGTCTTTAAGGTTTGCTTGTGTCTTACCATCAGGAGATCCGAGTGCTTGTTTACTGTACTATCCCATAAAAACACCCGAACCGCTACTACAGTGATTAAAGGTTCATTTTACTTACGAGTTATTAATTACGTGTAGATTTGAGTCATTACGCTTCCAAAATTGTAAACAAATATACCTGCATATTTATATTTATACAAATAAAATTGGTGTGTCTATATGCAATATTAAAATAATCGTTTTTTACTTTATGCATATATATATGTTTATAAGGTACATATACCAAAATAACATTTTTTAGAATATTTGTCTGTCTGTTTGTACCCGCTAATCTCTTAAACGGTTGGACCGATTTTGACGGGACTTTCATTGGCTGTTGTATTACATCGGAGTTGCTTAGGCTACTTTTATAGTTAAATTTAAACGCGGACAAAGTCGGTATTATATCTAGTAATGTTTAAATTAGGGACAACCAGTCGCAATTGTGGATCTAATAAGTTTCATGTCTCTTTAAATTACAATCATCTTCCTCCCCCTCCTCGATGGTCGAGGGGTTAGCGTACACCCCCAACACTTGAGCGAAGCTTGAGTTTGATTCCCGATAGGCAGACATTCCATTATGTGGTCAAGTATTTCAATATATTATTTAATTAATTAATTTTTTACATTACAAATAAATTAATAATTATTAATATATATAAATAATTATTAATAAATAATTATTATTATAAATTTCTAAAATAAAAGTAGGCTAACCCGTTTCTTGTTACATTAGCTGTCTGCCAGTGAAAATCCCATCAACATCCGTTCAGCCGTTTCAGAGATTTGCGGGTACAAACAGACAGGCAGCCAAAAATTAAAAAAAAAATGTTTAGGTATAATATGTGCCTTGTAAATGTATATTATATGCACTTAGTAAAATCGGTCATTTTAGTTCACATTACATAAGAGTCACAGACACTCCAATTTTAATTATTTGTATAGATGTATAGATATTATTGTTTAACACCTACAATACAAAATAATAATTATATAGATTTCGCGTGACCAACGAGATAACTTTTTAGTTCTTAAACCAAATTTTCCCAATGAATTTTGAAAGCCATGATAGGTTTTAGCTTCAGCCGCAATAGACGAACCCGGTCATATTGATAAAAATAACCTCAACCCACACAACAATAGGACACCCACACACACATCTCGTATACGTGTATGTTAACGCCGATAATCGAATTGTTATTGGGATACTGTCATTTCGTCAATACAAACTATCCAGGCGATAACCAGCTTAACGCCTCACTGATAGGATATACAATCCCTTGTTTTGTTTGGGTTGACTAAAAGCATAAATGTTAGGTGTGATATTGAGCCCGGCGGAAGGGTTTGACAAGGGTAATATTAAATTGCTTAGCCATGCCTATGATATATCGATTCCAACACTCGATTATATTGTATTAAGTGTCTTATCAGCTATATATCGCCGTCGGTGACAATATTATGTAAATTAATCGTAATTTGTTAGAACAAACAAAGATAAAGCAGAAAAAATTCATTGTGGTCGGATTTCTATTGTAATTGACGTCTGATCTTCATCTGAATTATGAAGAGTATAGGTAAGGAGGAGCATCTCATAAGGGAGGAAAATTAAAAAAATATCCAGCTGTATGCTATAAATAACAGTACAAAAACCTTCCAGAATGGCGCTGGTGTAGACAGAAGGTATGGTATGAACGTAGCAATTGTAAATGAATTGAAGTACGTCGAGTTATTAAATTTAATATCATTGTTGACTAAAGTAGTCCATTATTGAAAATTTTTATTTCAATGACACCGGCGAAATTACAAAATTGGAGAATTAAAAGCTACTGATTACATCTTCCATCTCCATTTTATATTTGGCGCTTCTTTTAAAGTTTACCCTGGTGCTAATTTGGCGCCACCCTTATTTCATGCATTTTGATGGATGCGTTTTCATAATACAGATGCTTCTCCTTACCTATACCCTCCATAAACTGAATGACGTGAGTTTGTTTTGTTTGAAAAAAGACGCCATCTATGTTGCGTTGACAAACTACCTAAGGCTAGAATTTTAAGCTTACGCAATATAATTATGTTTACCAACAGGAAACTCTATCCACACACATCACGACTGTGTCCCGTTCCGAGAAACCCTGTCAGAGGCTACAAGTTACACATATGAGACCGGACCATAGAAATACATCGGCTTTAATTTGCATCTTCTGTCTAAAACAAATATTAGTTTTGTACTTGGTATTGAAACATTTTGAATGAGACAAATCGCACACCAGCCTGTATACGAAGAATTTAAAAATATCATTATATATCATATCCCCGAAACATTAGGCAGAGGTATATATGCACCCACGATTAGCCGACGATATCACTCCCCACGACGCGACAGCTGGCGAGTCCTTCCCCATATCAGCTACAAATCCAATCTCAGGGAACGTTTTTCAGATAACCTGAAAAACAAGAACAAGTTACCCTATCCGAGAATCGAACCCGGGTTCTCGTGCAACAACCGACTCCACCTGACCACAGAGGTGATTGTGTAAGAGAAAAGGTTTAAAAAAAGCGCTCCATTTATCTTTATGGCAAAAATATAAACAATAAAGAGAAAAATACCGTTGCACTGACGCAAGTAATGTTGTCTACTCTGCCTCTCAAGCTCCGTTGCTGGAACGGCAAAATGTATGCAACGATATTATTTTCGGTCCGTATGAAATTCTTCTCTAACTAGGGATAGGCTAATGGGAAAAAAATATCTATTTTAAAGGTATCGCTAAAGTTTGACTAAAAAATATCGATATGTTGATATATCGATATTTTCTGCGCAATAAGCGATTACTTACCAATAAAAATTGACAAAAAATATAAAAAAATGTTAAAGCAAAGAAACCAAACCCATACAGCCTAATCGGTTAAATACATGATGT
>DVZL01005999.1:0-11665 GCA_018236625.1 Lasaia peninsularis
CCGGTAGACTTGCACATAAGGTCTAACAGCCCGACCATAGGGCAGCGGCGCACCTACAACATCTATGGTGTCTAAAGGCCTCGGTTGTCTCTTACCATCAGGAGACCCATGTGCCTGTTCGCTGTCTTATAGAATAAAAAAAACAGAAAAATATTAAGTTGTGTAGGAAGGAAAGTTTAAAAACTATAATTTATACAGTTCATTGTAATAATATACACAAAACAAAAAATAGGTGCTTAATACGTAACCACGCTACACGAGTAAAAGCGCGCGAAAACAAAATACCAATAACGGTGACAGTGAAACGCGAACTAAAAAGAACGCAAAGATTTTTGAACGTTTTGCTAAGCAATAAGTAGCTAAGCACTAAGTTGTTAGTTTATTAAACGAAAAGTGAACAAATAAAATTTATAAGTCGGCTCGTACTGGGACCTACAATTAGATAGTTATTATGTACATTTAAATTTAATAGATTTATATCGATGTCGATCGATCGATAATATGCTTTATGTCTTAGAAAATAAGTTCGCTTTTCAATCACATCGAAAAAAATCTACGTTTATCGTCTAAACGAAACATGCTTACATTTTTAAGCAAGTTTAATGCTTTTGAAGAAAAATCCACTTTTTAAAATGCTTGTCGTTTAAACATCTCCAGTTCCAACTCTTTTTTTTATTCTAAAACTTTATACAACAGAAAAGTTAATATATTATTTAAATTAAGACGCTTAAGTGTTCCCAAATGTGAGGAAAGTATGTTAAGTGACACTAGTTTTATTATTATGAACTTCAATACCCATAATAATAATTTAAATCTACATTAATAATATAATGATAAAGATTTGTTTGTGTTTAATAGGCTCCAAAACTGGACCGATATGAAAAATTCTTTCCGACATCTAATTTCATCATACAAATGCCTGCCTCTGTCGAGAATCATACTGAGCTTTGTCAAGGCGTGAGGCGTGTACACTAACTCCTAACAAGAGGTCATAGGCTGTCGAAGAACTTGCACATACAGTCTAACAGCCCGACCACAGACAGTGACACACCTACAACATCTATAGACAACGGTTGTCTCTTAGGAGACACGTGGTCTTGTTCGCTGTCCTATCCCATAAAAAAGGAGGTGTGTTTTTTTATCTTGTTTAGAATTAGCTACCAACCTGCATGACTTGCGAAGAGTATTCCGCCATGATGGCATCGATATGATGCCTGGTGGAAAGCAAGTTCCGTAATAGCCCCAGCGTCTTCATGATGACCCTAGTGTCATTGTCGCCTAGAAGCCGGAACATTTGCTCCGTGCCCAAACAACATAAGATCCGCTGCTTCACCTTTTGTTCCGCCTGCAAGAGAATACTAAAAATGTCTTTAATATGTTTTAATTTTATTTCAATTATAACATACACCAAGTTTATATCCATAATTTAAACTAAATTTTGTAAAAGACGACTGAAAGATGTTACTCCTAAAGGTTCTTTAAATTCCAGCAAGCTAATGCTAGTAGATATCACGAGTTTAGAAAAATAAAAACACCGCCGCCGATCCATGACGGCAATGATCAGTGTGTTCAGGCCATATGAAAATGTGTGGCATCGAAAACCTTAACTTGTGTTAGCAACTGAGTTCCCACGTTCAGTACCACAAGTTAAGGCAGTATTGCACATGACAAGATACTCATTTGTATGTCTTATCCACTACATTTTATCATAATTATTTTTGACAATATATAACTAATATCAATATATTTGCATTTTTAAGTAGTAGAAAAAACCCCTACAATTTTGTGGTCCTTCGAGCCGGATGGCTGTGTCGCTTTTTCTTGTTTGTTAAATAAAGCGACACAGCCAAAGCAGCCGCAATCTACCCTGACATTAAAAACCTTTTACGAATAA
Source organism: Lasaia peninsularis (assembly GCA_018236625.1). NCBI lineage: Eukaryota > Metazoa > Arthropoda > Insecta > Lepidoptera > Riodinidae > Lasaia > Lasaia peninsularis. Next base: position 1,895 of record DVZL01005999.1, read on the forward strand.
ATTTTAATGTGGTTTCGAAAGCTAAAGTATCACCGAGAAACGAGTCAACAAATAATATAAACAAAATTATTACCCGTCCTGCGCCGAGGCGAACGTTAGCTATGTGCTGATATTAAATGGGGTTCAGATTAGGCTGGAAAGGCGTCAGTTGAACACGATGCAGCCCCGCGTGGGGTAGATAAATAACTAAATAGTCACAGAGCACAGCTAGCCTTTAGTATGTATCCTGTTTTCCTATTTTTTGTGTTTGTTAAATTGCTCATATATCACCCGAGTTAAGTGTTGTTTCCGAAAGTCGCGAGTATAAAGAGTTATTAATATGGTGGGAGCTAAGCTAGTATGTAGGAATTGTGACACTTGCCACCCTTCGCCTAGTACCTTAAAATGCCGACGATTACTACTGATATAAAGCTGGTAATTTTGCTGCAGCCAACTAAAATTATTTGAAGTTATCGTTACCTTATTTTAACGTAAGTAAAAGAAAGAGACAAAGAGAAGTCCTGTGAGATTAGTTTGTATGAATATAAAACACTACTATTTAATGTATTCTGTCTAATTTGACTTAACTTAAATGTTCTATCTCTTTCGGTTTTTATTTCATTGGGAAGAGATAGCATGTATCTAAAATAAGTTTAGTTAGCGTGCAGATGATTTACCATCAATAGCTACTTTAGAGGTTTTTTTTTTAATTTTGATTATTATAAAATTGACTTAATCATTTTGTGCACTCCTTCCTTTTGTAATTTAAATCGAATTAGATTTACTGGTAGAGAATGCCATGTATTATTAAGCCATGTACCGCTTTTGTAAATTTTCTGTGCATTTTTAAAATAAAAAAAAAATATGTGAAACGGTAGGTATATGCTATGTAAAAATGTATTATTTACATAAATGTATTGTTTTTATTACCTGAAACGCCATGTTCATTAGCGCCCAAATTCCGTTCAGTCTTAACGCAGCTTCTGATCTTTTTGTTAAATTACACAGCATCTCTACGGCACCTATAAGTTTAAACATTTTTAAGTTCATAATAAATTTTTATTACTTTTTTTTAAAAAACAAACTTTTATTTAAAGAATAAAATAAACTCTCACTACGCATTTTATTTGTTATAATATAATTGAATTAAATTAATCCAATTCTATTTATTTTTTCAAACTTAATAAATATGAGTAACTTAAATGTCATAATTTTATACCCATAGCCTTTTTATTTATACCCATATTGCACTCCGACACTTAAAATAACTAGTCCGCCATCTTGGGTATGCAGACATATTGGATTTAGAATTATATCACACAGCATACAATGCATTGGCATCCAAGTTAAACGTGCTTACAAAATTTCGGCTCAATCGGTTAAAGATATTGGCTTCAAAATTAAGTTGCCAGATTTCATCCCATCATACAAACATTTTTTTATGGGAAAAGGAGGCAAACGAGCAAGCGGTTCACCTGATGGTAAGTGACTACCGCCGCCCACAAACAACTGCAATATCAGGGGTATCACAATTGCGTTCCCGACCATTAAGAAAAGAGTACGCTCTCTTTTTTGAGGTAATAAAGTCGTATTGCTTATACATACATACCTTTTAACACTCATCGTTTTTTTTAATCAAATGATATGCTGTTTTGTAAACTTAATTGAACATAGCGGGTTCGATTCTGGGGTAGGGATTTGTAAACTAGTATCGTCGGCTAACTGTATTTTTAAGTAAGTATAAGTATTTTCCTCTGCCTATAATTCGAGGATATGAGCGTGACGATATTTTTTAATAAGAAAATTATCTATAAAAAATTGCCTGACATCATCTACCTTTTTTCCTCAGCTAGCATTTCCTATAGTAATAGAAGTCAAACCTTGGTCTAACATAGGCTCTTTGGCTGGTGAGAACTCGAGCAGCAAGTTGCACAAGGTGGATGATCCCACCGTCAGCAGCTCGGGCCCGGGACACTCGCCCAGCAGCTGCATCAGCGGCCGCCACACCGCGTGGTCCTGGGAATACGAAATGAAAATAGGTGTTACAAAACAAATTATATACAACTAAGGTAAGTGTTACGAGAAGCTATAAATTATGTAAACAAACGTTCAGGAGTTGCCAACATTTGGTTCAAAGGAATAAAGTATTTATTTTCTTAAGTATTTAATAAATTATTAGTAAAGGAATACGAAAAGAAATAGAAATAATAATGATATTATTATTATTCGTCTATTCGTTTATTATTCGTCCATTCCATTATACGTAAATACACAATAACAAATAATAAAAACGACAAAATTAAGGCAAAAATTAACAAAATTAACAATAATAAGAAAGTGATAACGAAAAAATAACAAAATTAACAATAACAACAAAATCCTCGATTCTAATAAAGCAATGAAACATATTCGTGCGTATTCAAAACTCGAATGACGTTTATTTCAAAATAGCGAACCAAAGGTTTGTATTCCCGGCGATCGGCGCGTCCCCGTACCAAGAAACACAGATGAAGTTAAATAATATTAGACTAAATTAAAAAGGTTATTACTATCATATATGATCAGATCATTATTATCTTGTAGTAAAAATGTTTACTTTGTAAAAGTTTGTTTACATAATTTATAGCTTATCATGACGGGTACTTTACTCTCGACATTGAACTATGAAATAGAGTAGTTTTATCTTTAGTTGCACAGCTGTGATGACGCTAAAAAAATCGGCCAAGTGCGAGTTGGACTCGCGCACATTGGGTTCTGTTATCTATAAAAAGGCCACCATATATGGGCTATAGGCCATGGATGTCTCTTAACATCAGGAGACCCGTTTATTATTTGTTCGCTGTCATATCCCATAAAAAAATATAGACAACAAATTTATTACTATACATTTAGTAACATGAATTGTACACACAAATACGAGAAGTACCTGAAACGTAGTCCTTAACTGCTGAACTGACCTCGAAAGTGAATGTAGGCATCTTACGGCCGCTAGTCGTACCTGTAACAATTGAAATCAATACTAATATTAAAAATGCGAAAGTGTGTTCGTCCTTCTTTAATTTTCCAATGGAGACTGAAGAGTGCCATGGGCTGCTTTTAATTCTGATTTTAATGGGGAAAACAATAATTTGTCAACAAAGTTAAATTTAAAAAAAGTACCATCGCGCCTATTATCTGAAGGGGTAGGCAGAGGTGTGCTAGTATATCCACGACTCGTAAGTCCAGGAGATATACCAGAACACACCCACAATTAGCCAAAGTACTAGGGCCCTGATGTGATAGGTGGCAAGCTTATCGCCACTTCGGGCACATTCCAATCCCGGACAATGTAATGCTTACTCAGAAAAATCTGAAAAACATTTAAGAAAAGTTACCCGACCTGGGAATTGAATCCAGGACTCAACGTGGCAAACGGTCTTAACAGGCGACACCTGTACCGTTACAACACAGAGGCGATCATTTAAATATATATTATTATTAATGTTGTATTGTCCATATGTGTGAAAATTTTCATATTATGCCAAAAGATGCAAAAATAAGGATATCAATTGACATGGCGTTGACAGTTAATAGTGACGTCATAATTCGTTTCACCGATTGCGTTGCATTTTCGAAATTTGCGAGGGAATTTCAAAACTACTATTTTTAAAGAATTATTTTTATTAATAAAAACTTGAATTTTTGAAAAAATATTTATGTGGGTACATTTCTTAAACAATAAATATTACACATTATTTTTTTGGGCCATATCTAAATCACATGAATATTGACTATTATTCATCAGTCATAGTCTCAAGGCAAGAGACTTGAAATATGTGTGGTACTATAACAAGCTACTTACAGATGGCTCAGGATTGTTCATCCCGTTAACGACGTGTACCATAAGGCCGTGCGTCTCTATAATCTTCTTCCGTATATCCTCGTCGTTAGCTCCGAGGGACGCGAAACATTTGAAAGCCCCTTGCTTGGCCGCCGCCGACGGACAGTTCACGATATCCGCCAACGAGCTCATGAGGTGGTTCGATATCGCCGCTAACCTTTGCAGTGACGTATCCACCTGAAGTAACACACAGTCGAGTTAAAATGAGACACAGATTGGTAACGCTTTTATAACAATTATGCGTACGCACGTACGTACGCACGTACGCACGCACGTACGCACGCACGTACGCACACACGTACGCACGCACATCAATTGCAAATAAAATTATGTTTCAGAAAAATGAGAAAGTCAGAAGAGCTAATACTAATTATCTTGAGATTAAAAATAAAAAATAATTTCTTAAATAGCATTATTGTCACTCTTTCACCGCTTCAACTTTATAAAAAAATCTCATAGACAATTTTTGTTTGGAATTTTTGTTTTGGAAGATTTAAACAAGAATTTCATATGAAATTAAGGAAATGAAATCGCCTCTGTGGTGTAGCGGTACGGCTGTCGCCTGTTAAGACCGTTAGCCGCGTAAGGTCCCGGATTTAATTCCCAGGTCGGGCAACTTTTCTTAAATGTTTTTCAGATTATTCAGAGTAACCATTACATGTCCCGGGATTGGAAAGTGCCCGAAGTGGCGATAGCCTTGTCACGTCTTGGGAGTTCTAGTATACCTAGACTTACAAGTCGTGGATTAGCACACCTCTGTCTACCCCTTGGGGGATAATAGGCGTGAAGATACTTTTTTAAATTTAAAAATGTGTGTATTTGTTTGTTGGTCACTAACTCACGCAATACCATACGGATTATTCGTGAAAATATTACAAAGTGATAATCTGTTATCCAGAGAAGGATCTACATTTAGTTTAATTTTTGTAGCTAACTTTGAAATACATACAAAAATGCGAGCAATAAATAATCATACAAATCAATAAAATGATAGTGTCTGTATTGAAAATATTAAAATAACCGCTTTTTACTAAATGTATATGTATGTTTAAAAGGTACATAGACAAAAATAGCATTTTTTAGAATCTTTGTCTCCCTGTCTGTCTGTTTGTTCTCTGAAACGGCTGATCGACTTTGACAGGACTTTCCCTGGCAGACAGCTGATGTAATAAAAGAATAACTTAAGCTATTTTTATTTTAAAATTTTAAATTAGAAATGTATAAAAATAATAAAATTAAAACGCGAACGAAGTCTCTGGTACAGCTGGTTTTCAAATATAAACGAATGTAGCTTTTAGGAACTATTTGAATAATATTGATTTCCTCAAGGGTGTGTAACTTGATTTTTCTGTGAAAAGTTAGATTTTGATTAACTGGCAAGTAAAAAAAAAACATTAGCCATCGAATATTTTCAATGAATAGACACAACTCTTATACAATTTTGTAATATGATAAAAATATATGTACTTGCATATCAGTGCTTTTCAGTTATCTGATGAAATCAGCGTCGTATGTAAACATATTTTTATTTGTGTTTCTGTCCTTGGCTCACGCCTGAGATAATCCTAAAGTATCACGATCCCAATATTTTGCTCTCAAATTTCCAATACACACAATACAATTTATATAATATCAGGATTTTGAGTCTTAAACATCGTTTATTAGCTGCAGCGCTTGGCTTCACTTGCATATTGAATTAATGTACACAATAAATACAGAATAAATAGTACTATGTTTTATTAACCGTCATTAAACATTTAAATATATACGTTAGACGTGTGTAAAGTGTTAATATATGTATACGCTAACCGTTTGATCAATAATACTGCGTGAGACAGAAACATATTTTCATGACCAATTAGTTCTTGGCCTGTATAACTCGTACAATACAATCCTTTTTTTATATAGGATTTCGCACGGCTTTACTATACATGCTATATACACAAAAACCTTTCTCTTGAATCACTCTTATCTAGTTAAAAAAATCGCATCACAATCCATTGCGTAGTTTTAAAAAATTGAGCATAAATAGGGATATGGGGACAGAGAAAGCGACTTTGTTTATACTATGTGGTGATAAGACGGCGAACAAGCACATGATGGTAAGAGACAACCGTGTTCTATAGACATCATAGATGTTATAGGTGCGTCACTGTCTGCGGTCGGGGTGTGACAGTATGCACAAGTCTACGGACCATAACACAACAGTATCATTATGACAGTAGGAATAAGGCGGATCCCTACCCAAACTACTACGTTGTGGCAGAGCACTCTACCACCAGTGGTTCTATCGGAAGTGACCTATTTAACGTATACTCGCCTTTTACGAACTGCCTGATAGACAGATGGTCTATTCTACATAAGGGACCTGGACTAACACGGGGAAGAACTTGTATCATTTACAAAACTAATTAAAATAACATACACTCGAATTGAGAAAAATTATTTTAAAAAATAAAGTAAAAAGTACCTTCACACATATTATCCCCGAAGGGGTAGGCAGAGATGTGCTAATACATCCACGACTCGTGAGTCCAGTAAATATACTTGGAACACCCACGGTACTAACTAGGGCCCTTATGTGATAAGTGGCAAGCCTATTCCCACCTCGGGCATATTCTAATCCCGGACAATATATTGCTTACTCGGAATAATCTGAAAAACATAGTTGTGAAGATATGTATACATATAATTAATAAATAAACTGGCTAAATCGCGATGTAACTGTTGTCGACTACGCATTTGCAACCTACCATACCTACACCCACTCAATAAGCTGACGTTCTAAATGTTTAATGACATAATTTTCTAAAGCATTGTACGAATTACCACATAAAAAGACCATAAAAATAATATTTAGTTAACAATACATATTATTCCTTATATTATATTTACTTAATTTAATAGAGGGGTTAAAAAACCGGCCATGTGCGATTCGCACCCACACCTAGGGTTCAGTGCCGAATCTATTTGGATTGTCTACAAAACGGCAAAACAACATATTTTACAATTTACAATAGACAATATAATTTCAATTGTTTATTTTGAAATTTAAAGTTAATGTATAACCAAGCATTCTGCGACTATATCGAGGAACTTCGTGTAGTCGCGATCTTAATATGGATAGTGACATCTATTGGTTGGGTCTGGTCGTTCGCTGTAGTATTTGTTATTATAGTTGCAACAGAAATGCATCACCTGTGAAAATTTGAACTGACTAGCTTTCACGGTTCATAAGATTACAACTTGCTGACAGACAGACAGACGAGTAACGGAGTCTTTTACCCTTTACATACGTAAAAATATATATTTTTGTTAGTATTTACGAAAACTTATATGTACTAACCTTACGTTACTACTTACCTTACTTAATGTATATTATCTGTCCGTGTGTCTGTAGTTAGTCAGAGCGTATCGTATGTGTATGACGTGACCACACGCTAACCAAGTGAATACACAGACGGCGCTTCGACCTTGATACATATATTACTTATCTCCTATAGCCCACAGCCCGATTTTGACGCACGAGGTCCCGGGTTCGATTCCTTTGTAGATCAACTAGTTTTATGAGTTTTTCAGTTTCTGTGAAAAACATAACGTTGCCTGGGACTGGACTCGATATGGCGACAGACTTGCCTGACACATCATAAAATAATAATAATAATAATAAATATTTGTTAATTGTATTAGGTACATATAGATACTCCAATTTTATTTTTAGTATGTATATATCTATATCATCACGGCTAATACTGTTTTGGTATATTATGTAGGTATCTACCTTGTAAGTGCATGCATTTAGTAGAGATTGGTTATTTCAATATTACATAAACACTCTAATTTTATTTGTTAGTATAGATTTTATTATGGAAATGTATAAAATAAAAACTCGGACTAAGTCGCGGGCACAGCTAGTTTTAAGATAAAATCAAACATCGCGTTGTATTTCCGGCTACCTCCTTATAGACTTGGCGTAATGTTGATATTATATACGAGAGCACTGAGCAACTCTATCATCCAATCACCAGACTATCAATGACCCGAGGCTAGTTCAATGTTGAATTGGTTACATGTTCATTATTACACGTGTCAATGGAACCACAGATTATATAAGTTGTTGCGGTCTGTGAGCAAGCTTAGAAAAAAAAAGTCAAGCTTAGATCATTCGATATTATGCCTAGGATATAAGATGTGTCCTGAAACATGTGTTCGGTATTTGAACGCCACCGTTCAAAAATTAACAGCATTCTTTGCCATTCTTATGTTTCGGCCGTGTGTAAAATTTTCTTGCGATTAGTTAAGGTTTGATATCTTTTTGTCGCACTGTGGTCAATTTATACCAGGGCTGCCACTTTTTAAAAAATGTAATACTTTTGGGAAATTCCAAAAAAAATAGTACACATCTATTTTTAATCATTATTTATTTTTCCATGAATACTTATTATTTCTTTTCGCTTTGGCCATCAAGGTTCTATTATTTTTAAAATGATTATATGCATCTGTATAGAATATATTAAAATCGATTCTCAATTACATTTTAAATAAAAATAATAGATGATCTATTCCTTTTTTTCTTTCTATTTCACTCTCAGAATTGGTGGCTCGTGGCACCAACTGTATAGCCGATAATTTTTTAGACAATAATATCTATTTTTTATTTTGACGGGACTTTCACTTGCAGACAGCTGATGTAACAAGGAATAGCTTAGGCTACTTTTATTTTAGAAATGTGTAAAATAAAATAATTAAATAAAAAGGCGAACAAAGCCGCGGGCACAGTCGGCAAAAAGCTGTTATTTCAATATTAAAAAGTACCTTCTCTCCTACTATCCCTGAAAGGATAGGCAGATGTGTGCTAGTATATCCACGACTCGCAAGTCCAGTAGATATACTAGAACATCCGCGATTAGCCAAGGTAGGGCCCTGATGTGGTAGGTGGCAAGCCTATCGCGACTTCGGGCACATTCCAATCCGGGGCAATGTCATGCTTACTCAGAATATTCTGAAAAAAATTTAAGAAAAGTTACCTGACCTGGGAATTGATCCAGGGACCTTACGCTAACGATCTTAACAAGCGACAGCCGTACTGTTATACCACTGAGCCGACAAACAATTATATTATTATTGTAATACATATTTAAATTATTTTTACAGGGTGCTTTAAAAGATTTAACGGAAGTATTAGACCGAAAAACGGATTTTATAGACCTTCTGTCAGCAAAAGAGGACACGCAGTTGCAATTGCAGGACCTTCACGAAAAATTGAAAATATTGACAATGGTCCTCGGAGAACCGGCGGTACGTAATCACCTACATGGGTCTTTGTCTAGGTGTTTATCAAATGTATCCATAGATATTTAAGTATCAATCTATGTATTAGTATCGTTAACTAACACCCATAATACTGTGATAACTTTAAGGTTAGATCTATTTGTGTAATTTGTTGGGCATATTAATTAATTATTTATTTATAGCTAGCTGAGTTCTTGACTTGATCCGCATTTTAATTTAATTATTACATTTCTAAAATAAATGTAGCCTAACTCATTACTTATTACATCATCGATCTAGGTGTTTCAGAGATTAGCGGGTACAAACAGATAGAAAGACAGACAGACAAAAATTCGAGTCGCACTATATTACTGTTTCTCAGCGAGAGTTTGCGAAATAATATTTTTGTTTTTGTTTAAATATGGATTTCCGCAAAGTGACGCTTGTTTTTGGTAAAAATAATACTGGTGATCAGACGGCGATGATGATCCGCAAGCTGTCGCTGGAGGGCGCGTGCGGGGCGTGCGGCGGGGTGGCGCAGGTGACGGCGGCGGCGGGTGCGCGCCCCCCTTGTCTCCCGCCCGCCCCGCCCCCGCCGCGGGGCTTCTGCCTCCGAGATTGGGGCCCCCAGCAGCCCAGCG
>DVZL01006000.1:0-11662 GCA_018236625.1 Lasaia peninsularis
ATAATAAAATCATGTATGAGTGATAAGATTGCCAAATCTGAATTTTAGTGCAATAATTAGATCGCTAAAATTGTTATTTACAATCGATTTATAAATAAAAAAAGGTACTAGTATTACTAAATCTGAATCTTGGTAGAGTAAAATTTATTTATCTATAACAATCAATAAGTTTGTTATTTACAATCGATTTTAAAAATTTTTACATTTTTAAAGAACCTTTTCGGGGTAACACTGACATAAATCATTAAAATAGTTGAATAATAAAAACTTTAATGAAAATAAAAAATGATAATTTTTTTGTACTGCGATGCGTCAATAACAAACATAATGTTTAGAACACCTAAACATTTTTTTTAAGCTTACAAACAAACAATTTTATAATGTAGGTATGATCCACACGACGCTTAAATAAATTATCACAACGTTTTATTTATTTTGTTTAGGTGGTCCACATATTAACTTAATTTTTATATTAACAATTCTTAGAAAGACTAAGCACATCTTATATTAGTCAAGTCTATTCCATTGTCTTGTTTTGGCCAAACTGACTGTAATTCCTCCACTTTGATATATATTTAGGTTATATTTTTCATTTAGATATTCTTATGTGATAATTGTAGTTTTAAGTATAAACTATTACCGATAAATGTTGACAACACATTTAATGCTTTCTTCTTTCGAAAAAGACCTAAGATTCCTTTGATATGTTTTTTTACAATTCATAGTTACTGAACACAACAGTTAACAATATATCCAGTAAGATATATTGTTAACTATGTGTATTTTATACTAACTGCTCGGCCCGACTTCGCACGGCTAGTTCATAGTTGGCATAATGACAGCAGCGCCACGTACCGAGTCCAACTGTATTTTTAAACTATACAGGAAACCATTGATATATTCGTTTAAAATTTCTACTTAATCGGTTTAGCCAATTAGCAGTTATGTCAAATAGATAAGTACGGAAAGATAATTCTTACTACCTGTTCTCCCATTACCCGTTTTCCGGTAGGAATCGACCATTTTCCTGCGGTGAAAAGCGGCCTATGTTCATCAGGCACATTATTCCAAAGAACTAAGAATTTTTCAAATCGGTCCAGAAGTTTCGGAGCCTATACAATACAAACAAACAAGCAAACAGTCAAATCTTTTCTCTTTATAATAAAAGTGAACATTATATATTTGTCTGATATTGTATTAATAACATAAAATAGTGGGCTCATGTCTAAGCAACATATTTAAACAAACTGACTAACCTTAAATAAAAAAAAGTTTTTATTATTTTCCTACTTTCTTTGTATCAGTTGTTATTTTTGACGTACTCTAGTATTTAGTAAGATGAATGTGGACGAAATGCGTGCGCTCCGTAATGTTTGTGGAGTAATGCTAGCGGACCGCATTCGTAATAGTGAGATCAGAGAAAGAGTGGGATTGAAAGAAAGTGTCGGTGTAAAGATGAGAAAGGGTTCAATCATGTGGAAATAATGAAAGATGAAAAACTGATGAAAGGCTGTAGGTATCAGGAAAGTCATAGGTTGACATTCCACGACCAAATTGCTAGTGTGTTGTCCGAAGGTAATGTCGAGGTCTTCAAAACCGGCGTGTTTGTATGAACAGACTAATGAATGCGGAGGAAAGTAGGCAAGTATGTAGGAATCCTACCACTTGGCACTCGATACCTTCTGCCTACCTTCCATTGAACTCAGCGTGAAGATATAAAACATAAAGCATAAAACCTGGCGGCTTCAAAGCATGCCGGTATTTCGTCCCTTATTTCGTCTCAATACGGCTTACGTGACATCTCAATTAAGCGAGTTGTTAAAGATAAAAAAAATAACATTTATTTGTGGTGACAAACTTTATTGATCGTGTGTTGCGTTATTTGATTTTGGTCTATTGTTTGATTAACATATCAAGGCTGACGGTTGTATACATGCCAAGTGATAATAAAAATTCAAGTTTGAAGCGTCGATGACGCAAGACCATTAAAAATACTTGGGTTTTCGGCATCACTCCATTTGCATAGCCTCCTCGGCCTTCGTTACGCAGCCGTTCTGCAAACTTTGAAATTGGAAAAGCTAACACGAGCTATATTGTTTCAATGGTTTCAATTTTGGTTTGGTCGGTCTTGCATTGGATAATTAACACCTCTAGCCCCACGCCGTACCTATGCCTCATGCGGGACAATTGCGCCTCAGACATCGCTCATAACGCGTACATTTATCGTAGGGGCCGTCATAAACATTCAATCGCTGCCTCGAGTCCCTTTCAAGCCAACGTCATTCGTTATCTTTAATATTTTATAGGGATCAGTAAAACGACGGCTCTGCAAAGAGATTAAACGACATTCCATTTCAACATTAGCGTTAAAAGCAATTCGTATGGCAGGAGAAAAGTGTACCTAGTAAAAAATTTGATATTGTTTTTTATAAAGGTACCTTCACGCCTATTATTCCCGAAAACTTAGGCAAAGGTGTGTGATGTCCACGATTCGTAAGTCCAGTAGATATACTAGAACACCCATTAGAACATTGTTTTGATATAATAGATCATTGTCTTTTTTAATTAATAAAATTATGGTGCTTCGCTTATGTGATATTGAACTATTTAATCATACATATACCCTCTTATTTCACTTATTCTACGAAAAAATTGATCGTGTATTATATGAGGGTTGTATCAAAAGTCTCCGAAACCGGCGTGTTTGTATGAAAAGAATAGGTAATAAATGTGAAGGAAGCTAGGTAGGCATGTCGGAATAGTGACACTTGGCACTCGGTAATCTCTCCCTATCTTACAAGGAACTTGGCGTGAAGATATGTGCACTTGACTTAAGTCATGAAACGGATTGATCGGAAATACTTCAGTCTTAAGAAAAAATACGTTTTTAATCCAATATATACTTATAGGAAACTAGGCCCAATCCTAAATTACCTCACGATGTTTTATTTCACCAAAAGAGTTCTCGGAAAATGTAGTTAATTTAAAAAAAGTTATTGGTAGAAACGAGAACATAACGTGGTAAAACACATAAGAATCGTAAACAAAACAAAAATATCATAATACATACACATACTCACGCCAGGTCCCTCGCGGGGTAGGCAGAGGGTATCGAGTGTGAAATGTCCCAAACACAACATATTTTCTAGCTTCCTCCACATTCATCATTGTACACGCCGGTTTCAGACACTATTGACACCACTCTCGGAAATGAAAAAAAAGTCATCAGTAAAAATTAATACATCTACATCTTTTTTATCTTTAATTCATAACATGTAAGATAATAAAAAGAACTATAGTTTACACTACGAAAGCTTTGTTGCCGTTGTATTACAGAGTTAGATAGGAAAAGGGGTATAATAGTCGGACACCATATTTAACTTGACCATTAAAAAGAAAATGTTCGCAATTCCTCTATACGACTCAACTTTAATATTTATACCTCATGGAGTCGTAAAACGATGAATAATGACGCTACAGTGGAGTTTGCTAGTGGTGTAATTACTTTGCTTTTATACATAGGCACCGCATATTGGCTTTCTGTGTAAAATTTAAATATTCTTGGATTACGATATGAACCATCCCGGCAGATCGCTTTGATGCTAAACTAAAACATATAATAAATAAACCTGTGTATTACTTTACCTTAAATCCCGGTTTCAATAGTTCGATTCCGGTTTTCAGATCATCATCATTTCATCATCAGTTTATTCAGTTTGTTTCAGTTTGTTTGGAAGTACGCCAACGAGGAATTGGAAATTTATTGTTTTAAATAAATGGTAGCTATTGTGTATATACGAATAAGTTATTAGCTTCATGCTCCTTGTAAAATCAATAACGCTTTATCATATTATTTGAAAATGAAAATGGAAACACACTTTCGAAAGAATTAAAAAGTTAGACGCACGAGGTCCTGGATTTTATTTCCGGATAGGACAATTTGTTCTATGAGTTTGTTTTGCTTATCTAAAGAACATAATGTTGCCTGGGATTCAATTTATGTCCGACATGGCGACGGACTTGCCACCTGTCACATCATGGGACTAAATATTGTCGGCTAATCGTCGGTGGATAAGTATGTACCTCTGCTTATATGGCGTGACGATATATTTTTTAACCTTAAATCCGATTTCTTCAGCACATATAATATTATTGAATATTTGAATGAGATGGGTTTCTCACCAATTTTAAATGTTTGAAGATTTGAAACAGCCACTCAGAATTCAAAAATTAAGAGAAATCTAAAGATGGTTTTCTTATTCAAATTTTCAATTCTTAGTTTAAAACTCCAATTAAATATACGTTAACTTAGTTTTTTTAATATGGCTTTATCATGCTTAGTGACAGGAAATTTTTTTGAAGAATCGATTGACGTAATATTAATCTTTTAAATAAAAATATCACAAAATTATGTTATAACCTATTAAAAAACATCTTAAGCTCCAAATAAGTCTAGTAACAATCTTAAAAATAAAAACAAAAAATGCTTCCCTTATGGGTTGATTTACGGAATGTAAAACATAAAATTTCAAAATTCGTGTCAGAGTAGTTAAAGTTTTGCGTCAAAAGTCACATCAGATTTACATTTTAAATTTTGAAAAAGCCTGAATTAGGTGGTAATTTTTATCGGATAATAAATGAACCAAATTTTGAGGTAATAGAGAAAGACTTAAAAAAAACATTTGTCTTTTTTGACCTCTTACAGTAAGAGTGAATCAAAAATTGATTGTTAAGATCTTTTATAAAATTTATTTATTCTTAAATGCTAAATTTCTAAATAAATATTGTTTTGTTTAAAACATAAGTATGATTTATTTTTAGTTCCTTGAATCTTATTTAAAGTAAAAACTAAAAAATGACGTGAACAATGAATAGATTTATTTTTTAAATATACACTTAATATTAATACTAAAAGATTTAAATAAAAAAAAATGGAATAAAAACTCAAACATTTGAAAGTATATTCGAACCGCCAAGGCTTAGATTTAAGAATAAAACGCATCATACAACCTTCTTTGTATCTGTGGAAATTTATATTTTAAATTTCAAAAAGTCACTTTTTAAACCTTGAATCATTATAAAATTATACCTAAATCTGTGCCAATTTAGTTCTTTCTTTAATAAGGTTTTGTGCTAGATTTTATATTAATCAATAAGGACTTTGCCTTTTTTAATATAAATAAACACTCTAAACTCACATTTTATACTGTATACTTGTACTTTGGTAAAAACAAAAGATTAAGTAAAACTGGCTATAACTGCTGCTTTGTTTGAAAATTAAAGTTATTTAGCTCTGCTGCGGAAACTGTTCAAAGATCTCTTTGAGCTGTTTTAAAAAGAAATCATATAACAAACGTGCAATCACACAAACACTCCGATTTATGCTGTTTTTTTTATTAACGCTAATTATTACATACTTATGCTATGGAATAACGGTAAAATGCGTGGATCAATTTACTTATCTGGATATTCGAAGTTTCAACCAAGTTGCATTGTCAAATTATTATTATATTATATTGTATTCCTATTTTTAGCGCTAGTAGGTTTTCAAATTAATATCTACTGGTATTAAAATCTAATGAATATTTGTACATCTCTTTTTAGGTACCTACTTAGTAGACATTTCACGTTCTAGAAGAAAACTTTTTACCTTTGCTATTCAAAACCTTTATTTATTAACAAAAATAATAATTATAGTAGCATTTTCTTCAAAAAAATTGTATTCTTTACAAATGAAACAATTTTCCTACATTAGAAAATATTTTATTTTACATAGATCTTACAAGCGGTTCTTCACGTCTACTTAAAATTTATCACAGGATCGGAACGCAGCCACTCAATGAGATGATCTGGTTAAAGAAATTCAGTCGGATTGTCATTTTTCTTATTTTCTAAATACATACCTACATTTTACATTCTAAAACAATAAAAGATAAAGAGGAAAAAATAATCCCAATCATTTTTATCATCTACATAATATTATGCAATATTAAAGTAACCCTTTTTTAAAAATTTATATTTAATTCAATTTTTATATTATTTTTTTAACCTTTTATATGGTAGATTGGAAAAACGTATACATTTGCCCATGAAAGAATTACATAAAAAGCATTGCTGGAGAAAGAATTCTTTAGATTCTTGCAAACTACGTTCATCATCTGTGACTTCACCTTCCACCAGGTGAGGGTGTACTGGACTATTAAAATATCCTTCCAAATAGCTTCCTCCATTACAATGTAAAATATGGTTGTAATTTGTTAGTGCTACGTAAAGTTAGATTTAAAATGTAAATAGGTAAGTTTTACTTAATATAATAAACCGTAACATTATTTGATATGTTTATTAACATATATTTGCATCTGCAGTGTCACTTATGAATCTTGCAGAATATAGATGTTAACTAAAAACTTGTATTATAAACTTATTTCTTCCGCCTCTGTGATACGGGCGGTTAACAAAGGAACAATTTGTAGTTTTAATGATTTTTTATGTAATTAGAAATAAGCAGGATTCCCTAACTTTAAGCACACTAAACATCAACCGCAGTTAAATTGCCTTTATCTACTCGTAACGCCTCATTGGTTGAGCGGCTAGCGTACACGCCTAATCCCATCGACTAACTCGATAGGCTCTGGTTTGATTCCCGGCGAGGAGAGGCATATGTGTGATGAACACAGATGTCTGTATTTCCAGGTCTGGGTTTTTATTAAATTTATTATTGTATATTATTTAAGTATTTCTATGTATTAGTATAGTTACTTAACACCCATAACACAAGCATTTAATTTGCTTACTTTGGGGTAAGATCAATTTGTGTAATTTGTCCATTAATATTTATTTATTTACTGGCTACCACACCCTCCAAACTAGAAGTGTAACGTATATAAATAGATAAACTGATAGTACTAAGCTTGGCGAATCATCACAGAATTCTAAAGCATAGAGAAACGAAATTTGTAGTAATTTGCCAATACCTATACCCCCAACGAGTTTTAGAAAGAAAACAGTTGGTCTTTATTTTTTAAAGTATCTCAGAACTCAATTATACAATCATCAAGCCCATCGTAGGAGGTGTACATACTTATGCCCAACTGGAAATCCAACCCCTCCCGGATTCGATTCCCAGGCACCAAAGTCAGAAACCGACTACGTTATTCCACAGAAAAGTTATAAGTAAAAGCAATATATTGTTACCCTGAGGTACTGAACCTGTTCGCTGGTCATTAGTGGTAATAAGTACAATAAACATTGTACGAAAAGATCGTGAGCCTTTTAATAAAATGTCCAGGTTGTTTACTGAAAAGATTTTAGTATGAACTTAGTTTCTCGTCTTGTTTCTTTGTTCGCGTAAGATGAATATACATAAAAACAGAATTTATTTTAGTACTATAGAGGATACATACAATATGCTGGCAGGTTAAAAAATATATAAAAAACCGGCCAAGTGCAAGTCGGACTCCCGCACGAAGGTTTACATATCATTATTTATAGAACCAGCAATTTATTTTTATCTGTTTTTAATATTTGTTGTTATATAGTATAGGATCCCGCTATACAACAACCTTCAACAAGCTAGTTAATTGATGAAAGATATTTTTTGTCAAATAAAATATGTCACTAAATATATTACGGAAAAAAAGCAGTCCAGTTAACATTTTTTATTACTCTGGCTTTAAAGTTCTTTAGACAAAGGGTAAAAACGGAACACTATTACTAACTATTATAGACAGTTGACATTTTTACAGATGATGTATTTCTGTTAACGCTATGTCAAGAAATACTAAAAATATAAAAAAATAAGTGTAAAGGTTGCTCCTATATGGTACGGAACCCTTCGTGCGCGAGTCCAACTCGCACTTGACGGATTTTATATATATTTTTTTTAATCTGCATCCTCTACTGCAATGACATGGAATCGGAGGCGATACACTTCCCTTTAACTCTATCACGAGAACTATTGAACGATCACAAAAGTAATATATGTCATTCATCGAGTCATAAAACATCCGTGTGACAAATTTTACGTTCGCTTTGACTGGGCTTTGGGTTACAAACACCATAAGAGTTTCTTCCTGAAAGCCTATTATTTTGTCTAGTTAATATAGCGAAATTTGTGAAGGTACCTATTTTAATATTATGATTTTATTTATTTGGACTTACTTATGTTTATTATCAATATTTAATATAGCGATAAAATTTAACATGTGATTAGTTTGAATCCTGGAGAACACACTTCAAATCGGAATTGTATCATAGATTTCCATAAGTGTGCTAAGAATCTTTAGTATGAGTTTTACAAACGTTTTAATAATAAATAAGTATATTTATGAGTACAATTCTACTAATATTATAAACACAAAAGTTTGTAAGTATGCATTGATTGTATGAATGTTTGTTACTCTTTCACGAAAAAACTACTGGACGGATTTGAACGAAACTTTACAGTAAGATAAACATTAAAAAGAAGGTATGTTTTTACGCAATAAGTATAATAAGTCGAAAAAAATCTGCTCTTTGAAAGTAATCTATGTTGTTAAAATAATTTTTTGTGGGCGAGAATTTATATTCGTGGGCGGAAAGTTATATTTTATACTAGCGACCCGCCCCGGCTTCACACGGTTATACTATACATGCTATATACCTAAAAACCTTCCTCTTTAATCACTCCATCTATTAAAAAAACCGTATCATAATCGACAGAAAGTGACTTTTGTTTTATAATATGTAGTGTAGTGACAATCAAATAATGGATATACGCGAAGAGCATTCCCTACCTCTAACAGAAAAAGAGATAAAGAGAAGAGGGAGATAATAAATGAATGGACCCGTTGTAATGTGATTTTTTATTTAAAAGTCGTTATGGAATTATATGGAAATCTGCAAAGGCATTCAAGCTCACTTGTTATCTGTGGAAGAGATACTTTCGAACTTTTGGCACTTTCAAACATATGCGAGACCAAATCGAAATCGTTGGAACTTGTATGTATGATACCTACCACTAATCTAGTCTGATGATGGAGCTTGGTCACAAACATAATCCTGGGATTTCTATTAGTTAGCCCAAAGAAATGCCTCCATCCATCAGTCTTTATTTATCCACTGCTGGACATAGGCCTCCCCTAATCGATGCCACTCCACCCGGACCTGTGCCTTCTGAATCCAGCGGTTTCCCGCCACTTTCTTCAGGTCATGAGTCCACCTGGCAGGAGGGCGGCCTATGCTTCTTTTGCCGATCCGTAGTCGCCAATCGAGAACCTTACTTCCCCAAAAGTTGTCGGTCCTTCGAGCCACGTGAGCTGTCCAATGCCACCTCAGCTTGCTAATTTTGAGAACTATGTCGGTAACCTTCGTTCGTCTACGAATTTCATCATTACGAATCCTATCTCGAAAGAATTGCCTACCAGCCTTTCAAGTATAGGGATTTTTAATATCGTCACGGCCATATCCCCGAAAGGGTAGGCAAAGGTATATGCATCCACGATTCATAATCATCATTTCAGCCATAGGACGGACATTTCTAATTTGATCGCGTAGAGAAACCCCGAGCATAGCCCTTTCCATAGCTCGCTGCGTGACTCTGAGCTTTTTTATGAGGCCCATAGTTAGAGACCACGTCTCAGCACCGTAGGTCATCACTGGTAGCACACACTGGTTGAAAACCTTGGTTTTAACCAGTATTGTACTGTACTGTAGTACATTATTTTGACTTATTTTAATATCATTACATATTATAAAACAAAGTCACTTTTTTTGTTTGTACCTATGTATGCTTAAATCTTTAAAACTAAGCAACGGATGTTGATGCGGTTTTTTAAATAGATAGAGTGAAAGAAGAAGGTTTTTATGTATACTAATAAGATGTATAGTATACCCGTGTAAAGCCAGGGCGGGTCGCTAGTTTATACATATTTTAAGAAATCTATACTTATGGGTTTACTAATGGGAATTTGTACCTTCGCGCTGTATCACCAGACCAGCTCAATGGTACCAAAAGCATCGCATCGTGTTAGCTTTCAAATAAACATTGTCGTGTTCCAGTCCGGAGGGTATAGTAGGCAGTAGACTGACAGCCCGATCAAAAGAAAGCGACGCATCTGCAACATCTATGGTGTATACAGACCACGGTTGTCTCTTACCATCAGGAGACCCGTGTACCTGTTCGCTGACTTATTCCATAAAAAAACGTGTTACAATCGGCCGAACACATCTGTTTTTCCAGCGGGAATCTAAAAATCTACTATTAAAATAACATATCGCCTCTATGGTCGAGTAGAGTCAGTGTCCAACTTTGACCCACAAGGTACCGGATACGATTCCCGGGTAGGGTAACTTCTTTTTTCAGATTATCTAAAAAGGCATGCCGTCGTCCAAAATTGGATTTTAGCCCGTAAAAGCGACAGATTTGCCACCATGGGACTTAGTATCGTTGGCTAATCGAGCGTGCATATGTACTTCTGCATACTATTTGGCCGTGGTGATTTTTTTTACATGACACATTATATTCTTAGTGAGTGGCCGCACTCCTGGCGGTATATTTTGGAATTCTATGGATGCGTCACAAGAACTTCTTGAAGAGTCTATTCTAGTCTTCTTGACGAGCAAAATAAAATTTAATTCTATTATATTTTGTTTTATAGAAGAAAACGGGTTAATTAACTTATTTTAATTTTGATAAAATCCTAGTAAAGTTGATCAGATTTAAAGTACTGCGTATAGGAGTTTTGGCGGAGTCGAGAAAAAAAATTGATTCAGCTTTTTTATAAGTATTGAATTTCGTGTAGGTACATATTGAGTAAAAATAGTTAATTTTGGTGTATTTTCTACAATTATATATATATATATATATTCTGTCGAACCAGCCAAAAAACCTTTCCTGCATGTTTTAAAAATTATAAATATTTTGATCAACACTTATTTTATTCTCAACAGCAAAGCAATCAATGCTCATACAGCCTTAATCTTATTTGCAGACATTCGTATTAATAAATAATTTTACGTAATAATTCAATAATCTCGCTCCAAGCGTGTAGCTTTTGAAAGATAAAAAGCCTATGTAATTTTGTGACGAATTTAGATTAGATTTCGAATCTAATACGAATTTAAATTGGTATTCATTTTGAATTTATATTCAATGGAATGATAAATGAGATTTGGCAATTATTTGAATAATATTGATGAAATTTGATGCACTATTAATGCAAAGATAACCTTTTCAGCCTAATTTAAATAAGTAATTATGAAAAAAAGAAACAATTTCTCAAAATGCATTATTCATGTCTAAATCATAGAATTGGACAAAAACAAAGAGTATAGCGATATTTTATTTACATAAATTAATAAATATATCCACGCCTATAGGCAGAGTACTTATGCACTTACGATTCTATTATGCCGACGATATTAGGTCCCACGATGATTTAGATGGCTATCGCCATATTAGGCACAAATTCAATGTCAGGCAACATTACATTTTAGAGATAAACTCAAACTCCTACTCCACTTGTCCACAGAGGCAACAAATTAACCAAGTATGTAATTATCAAAAACCAAACAACGTCGAAAATTACTACAATAATTCTTTAGAATTAAATCAAAGAACAGCGGGGCTTCAGAATTATTCTCGTGACGTCATAGTAGTTGTTGGCTGGAATTAGACAATACG
>DVZL01006001.1:0-11662 GCA_018236625.1 Lasaia peninsularis
CATCCTGTTATTGTTGTTGATTATTGTTATTACGAATAACAGTAAGAGAGGTGGTAAAACAAAGCTTCTCGCTTTTCTGACTACGGTTTTATACCTTTTGCCAATTGAAATAATGTCGAAATAAGAGTAAGAGAGGTAGTAAAAAAAAGCTTCTCGCTTCTATGACTACGATTTTATACCTTTTGCAAACTAATACCTAATAATATAATATGTAACAGTTTATGACAACAATTATTGAAAAATAACACAACAGTATAATTAATCTAGAGGTGGTTTATAAGATGAATGTGATGTCATCTGATCATGATTGTGTTTCTAAATTATGATTTTAAAAACATTGTTTTCGAAGGTTGTATGTAGGCTTTAAATCTAAACTAAATCGAAAACTCACGAGGTATTGTCAGTAGATAAACATAAATGGTACAGTCGAGCAGAGCATTATTTATAATTGCTCGTCTCGGCGGGGTCACTCCCGTGCCCCCGGATATAATGTTAATGGAATTGCTGACCTTTATATTCCTGTTATTGATCTCCTTTGTAGAATACACTTCTTTGTCCTAGACTATCCCGTTTTTATATCAGACTATGCTTTTTGTCTTGAGTGGTTATACTATACGACAAGTGTTTCTTACGTAGAAATATATCTGCTTATACCTTTTACAATATCTTGAAACAACATCTAAATGATAATTGCACCCTAGATCTAAAGGGAGCTAACTCAAAAATCGAGATTTTTGAGTTACGTATATTACGGAATTCTCTACACGAAGACCTACTGCTTAATAAAACAGATTAAATCTTCAAAAAACGATTAAACAATTATTCAAGAAATCTAAGTAATTTCGGCACGCAAAAACGATCGAACTATTTGAATATTCTAGAATGTTCCGATACTAGAAAAGATAATTAAAATTCGAGTTAGCTCTCTTTAGATCTAGGGGTGCGAATTATCATCAATAATTATCTTCTCATACCAGTAAGCGGTATTAGTTGGTATGTGTCTTCTAAGAAATGCATTTAAATAAGATTGGTTTTTACGCGATCAAAAGCTATGACGTATTGCCTTCTGCTTTTCCTACGGCCACAAAGTGGAAACAGTGCTCGTTAGAGTATCCAGATACTATCATTAACATCGTTGGTCTATAGTCTATAGTCGACTTGCATCTAGGTACTTCTCACTTGTCTTAATTGTTGCCACCGGCATTAACTAATGACGGTACAGTGTCTCCAACTGCACCGTAATTATGGTAGAACTATCCTATATTTTCTAAATCTACCATCAACCATATATTACGGTGTCGGTATCTACCGTAATTTAATGATTACGGATATTCCATATAAAAATCCAATTTATTTCTACAACAGCAATATACAATTTAACTACCTACTATAAAGATAAAATATTGTAAATTTACAATATTATAAAAATATTTTTATTTTGGCAACACCGAGTAAAGAACGGAATTCATAAAATAAAAAAAAGTGTTTAATATCCTACCTAATTAAAAAGCCGAGTAATTTGTATATTTTAAACTATTTCGCGGCATTTAAATTTTGTTGAGTTATAGTCTTATGTTTGTTTTAGTGACCTTCGTATTTCTAAATGTATCTAATCACCCCTCTGATGGCATAACGACAGTTCTCTCCGTTGTTGTGCTCTGATTTAGAGAGTATGGTAATTCATATTATTGTCTATAGCCGACTTGTTATTAGAATATATATGTTATTTAGTAAGCTCCTGATAGTTTTTTTTTTACGTTAGCAATCGTAAATCATTAATATATTATGCCCCTGAATACCCATGAAAACACGTCGTATTCGTTCTCACACAGACTTTTTTTAAACAAACTTATTTTCACGGGACAGGCTAACACCTGTAGCCATCTTACCTCATCCCTCATAATTATTCATTATTTTTTAATCCAAGTTATTACATTGCATTAATTAGTTGTTGACTGGCACATGACCACAGAGGCGATCTTCATTTTGATATTTTGATTTTTGATTGAACATCTTTTATTTTTATTAACATTGAATAGACAAAATCTAATAAAAGTTTGATCGGATTTTTGCAATCAAAAACGATGACGAAGCTTCGTATGCAATTTTCGTAAAGTGCATCGCAATGGTCGAAGAAACGGAAAGTTGCAACACTGGCAAAAACGTGGCGCGAAATCGCAAAAGCAGCCGCCATTACAGACGCAGCGATGATATTATCGCCGAGTATTTTTACAATCTTTGATATATTAATTGTATACCTACTTTAGAAAGAGGAAGTTTTATATTTCTTTGTCTGTTATATTTTATTATTTTTATTAGAGTTACGAACCAAAGATAAAAATAAAAGGGTAAATATTTAAAACATCTCCCATACAAGGAATAACCCAACCCGAGCTATTTGGACTATTTAGTATCGATATTTCACTAGATGGAGGATAATGCTCAGTACATTCGAGTACCTAATGTTGTGTCAAATTGAAGAGTAAAATTACAAAGATCTAACAAAAAATAATCATATTGGTTAAACAGTTTCGAAGTTTACCGAACAGATTAATTGTAATAGTAAAACAATATTTAAATATCGTTTATTTCAAAGTCGTTAGAACCATTCCGGAGAAATTAGTAAAAATATACAGCACATAAATAAAAACTGTTTGTTTAAAGTATAGAACGTAGGTAAACGAGTATATACACGTAAGTTTACTCCTACAAATAAGCTGTTTATAGTAAAGGAACTCAATAAGCTAAATACGTAGTCAATAGAGCGTCATGGGGTCATTCGTCAAATAAATAAATATTGACAGATAACACAAATTGATCTCACTCCAAAGAATGCAAATTAAATGCTTGTGCAATGGTTATTAGTCAACGATACTAACACATAGAAATACCTATATCGATACTAGAATAGAAAATAAATAGTTAACAAACACCCAGACCCGATAATACAAAAGTAGATGTTTATCACACATTAAGACAAGAATACTTCACGTGACGTTTTTATTTATAGCCATGTGGAAAGTGTTTAAAAACTAAAAAAAATACAAAAATTTTAACTAATATACACACATCGGATATTGATAGCCAGTATGCCATAATGGCTGATTCATTGATGGCATCGAACTGATGCCTTGTTTCATGTATCTGATCCTATCAATCCTTTTTTTTTTGTTGAGGTGAAATTGTCAGATTATTTCAATATTATATGTATTTATGCTCATTGACAGTAACAAACTCACTGACTACAGACTACTCTACACGCACGGCTCTATATAAAGATTTTATGTATAATTGAGGTAATTAAAGATGGCACTATCATGATGGAATAATCTGTCTCGGCCGAGTTCCAAAATCCCTTCTCGGGCTCCCCTGCTATTATGTTAATATATAACTGTTCCTATTTCTTGCGTGTACTATGAGAATGTTTTAGCTAATTACATACAATGAGATAATTTATTGGTCTATACGTGAGTTCCATGTTCCGACTTTACCTTTTACTTTCTGTGTAGCGTGATGGATTCTGCTAATCTAGTCTTATAAAGGTCACTGTCGGAATTAGACGGTAATGATAGTTTAAATGTGGAAAGTTGCCTTAATGATATTAGGAGCAAAGAGTAATGATGATACAATAACGAGTTTGTTTGTATCCGGTTGTGTCGGTCACGAAAATCTGTATCTGTAACCGTAAAGCTTACTAGTGTATGACATTGTAACGAAAATTTATTTCTTTTTTACTATTGTTTAGTTAATAGTCTATGGGACACAGGGTTAAAATAAGTCGGGTGTAAATTAATATTTATAAATAACAAGCTGACCCGGCGAACTTCTGTCAATGAATGTCGTGTTACCTTTTAGCTGAACTAATTTAGGCTTTGATGAACGTAACACAAAAATTATACAAAATAAATATTGATATAGATAGATATATAAAAGTATTTTATTATGGTGAATAATACATACAGAAACATAATAAAAATTGAAAAAAAATACAATTTTTTTTCTGTTAACCTATAGAATAAATCTTAGAAATTGTTTACGGAAATAGAAACTTTAATTTACACAAAATACATTTATGAACGCTACACGTGCGTTGATCATTTGTCATTATTTTGTACGCTAGTGTTATCTCATATACATTTTACGGCAATTTGTTTAGCGCCTTTTAAGATATCAACGTAAACAAATTATTTACCTAGATGACATTATGACCACAACGACAGTGTTACTGCGGTAAAATTATTGGTTGAAATTAATAAACCGGCCAAATGCAAGGCGGACTCGAGCACAAAGGGTTTGCTTTGCTATTTATAAAACCGCAAACAATATTATTTTACGCATACAAATATATTTTGGATTGATTTTTTAAGTGAATATTCATTGTCTTTACCGCGATCTAAATATGGATAGCGACATCTCTTAGTTGGGTCGGGTCGTTAGTTTTATAGGAACTGAGATATTTATATTATTCTGTATTTTAGTATTTGTGAAAATTTTAACTGTCTTGCTTTTACTGCTCATAAGATAAATCCTGGTAACAGGCAGACAGAAAAAAGAGATTGCACTTGCATTGTGTCTAAGTGTGTTGGTGTGTGGAGGTGTTTACATACCGACGTGGACGCGAGTATATTTAAATTGCATAGATTTTTTAAGCTTCCTATGTGCATAAATATAAATCATCACTATAAATATAAAAGTTCACAGCAAAATCTCACTAATTACACAATATTTATGTCTGTAATTGGTGAGATTTTGAATATAAACCTGAACAAATCATGGACATTTCCCTGGAAATGTTGACAACTATTTTAAGCATCCAAAATGGCGGCGGTATTTCGTTCACAGTGAAAGTGCGATTCTGAGAATTGCACAAAATGCTTTTTTCGGTAACATCGCTGATATCGCGGGGCACTATTACCGATATCGATGCTTTCTTTCGCAGTGACGGTGTTATTATTATTCCGGTTTATTGTATCTGCTTACAAGTCCATCTTTTATGCAATGTTGTTTTGCATTTCTTAAATATCTAAGAAATACACATCCAATATATCTATATTAAAATAAACGCTTCTTACTAAGTGCATATGTATCTTTACAAAGTAGTAAATATACCAAAACACTTTTTTTTTTAGATTTTTTGTCTGTCTGTTTGTAGCCGCTAATCTCTGAAACAGCTGGACCGATTTTGAGGGGACTTTCACTGGCAGACAGCTGATGTAATAAGGAATGGCTTAGGCTGCTTTTATTTTAGAAATAGGTAAAATAAAATAACTAAATCAAAACAAAAAATAAGTATTTGTATAAATTTTGTAAGACCTTCAGAAAATCCTTTAACAACAGCTATTGCCAGTATAAGCTTTAGATGCTCTGTCTATCTATAGTAAATAAATAAAATTTGAGTGTCTGTATGTAACATTAAAATGACCGCTTTTTACTAAATGCATACCTATTATGTATGTTTACAAGGTACATACCTATACCAGAACAGTATTTTTTAGATTTTTTTTCTGTCCGCCTGTTTGTACCCGCTAATCTCTAAAACGGCTACTTTTATTTAAGAATTTTATTTCAAAAGTGTATAAAATAAAATAATTAAATAAAAACGCGGACGAAGTCGCGGGCACAGCTTGAAAAAATAAAGCAAACATATATATGTAACTGAGGTATAGTCGTATGATCCGCCTTAAATAGTTATTTACCTTGGTCGTACTGCGCTTGCGCACACGACACATGACCCAATAAGCGGCGAATATGGGTAAGCCAAGGTCACTTTACTCTGACCTTTGCCAGTTTTTAGGGTTCAGCGCCCAAAGGATTAAAACGGAACCCTATTGTAGTTTTTGTCTGTCTGTTGTAGGTTAAAATAAGTCGGGTGTAAATTAATATTTATAAATTATAAGATAATTGGTAAATAATTTTATAATTAATAAATAAATATACCTAAATAAAGTATAAAAATATTTGCACACCACATTGTAGTAGAATATGTTGGTATAGGTACCTAATTAAAAACTTTTGTTATGTAACCACTTTTAAACACACGTACCTATTCGGCAAATAAATAATTTTCATTTCATGAATGTCTGTTGCCTCTAAGTATAACCATAACTATTAAAATATAGAATGATGTAAGTATTTATAAGGGCTCCCATTCAACGAACGACTATATCAGAACCATATTATGTAGAATACGGTAAATACGACGAGTAGTCGTACGATATATTCACAGAATGAGTTTTATCTTATAATAAAAAAAATGAATAAAGTAGTAAGTCTAAAATGTGTTTTTGCCGTTACTAAAGACTTTATATTTGGTACGGAACTCTTTGTGCACGAGTCCCACTCGCACTTTTAGATAAATGGTTTGTATGGATTTTTATGGATAAATTAGCCAATGACTACTTTTTAACTCGGTATGGCCGTAATAATTATTATAATTATCATTTGATTGGTAGATAGGGTAAGGTCGTCATCATCATCATTCTATGTTTGTAAGTGCTGGCCCTGGAAACCTAATCTCAACAAACTAAATGTACAAAGTTCATAAATAATAATGTTGATAATATTATTTTTACATATATATTATTATTACTAGCGACCCGCCTCAGCTTCGCACGAGTATACTATAGATGTTATATACTTACATAAATACACTCTATTTATTAAAAAAAACCGCATCAAAATCCGTTGCTTAGTTTTAAAGATTTAAGCATACATAGGGACAGATAGAGAAAGTGACTTTGTTATAATATGTAGTGATAATGACGAATTTTCGTACAAACATTCCTCTCCTCTTTTGACCATCTTTAGATCCCATGATGCGACAGGTGGCAAGCCCATCTTCATATCGTTGCAATACCCGGAAACGGAACACAAAGTGACATGACATACATTAATACAGAGCTCCATAAGACAGTTTTCTTTCTAATAATCATACATTACGAAATAAGATTTTCTTACCTGTTTGTCTTGGTCTACTTTGAAAATAAATCCGATCCGTTACGTACATCGTATTTTCCAGGTAGCTCATGAGTTTTGCTCGGGTCTGTGCTCGCTATTGTCATATTTATATTTCTAGACAAAAATCATATTAGACTTTTAATGGCAACTTTATATAGTTTAGTTTAGTAGTAAAAGAAGAAAAATGGAACCATATTCCTAAGACTTCGCTGTCCGTCTGTCTGTCTGCCACGAGGCTGTATCTCATGAACCGTGATAGTGAGATAGCTCAAATTTGCACAGATGAAGTATTTTTGTCGCCGTCTTTAAATAATATATTTTTATAAAGGTGTTCCTATACAATAAACTTGATTAGTTTCCCTTCTCTTATAGAAATTGATACTGAAGCCTTCGTCTGCGAGTCCGGCTCGCACTTGGTCAATTTTTTTATAACAATAAAAAGTTGCTATTTTTCTAAAACAGTTTAATACGTAAATTCTAACATCAAAAGCTCTTGGCTAATTTAGCACATATCGTAACTAAGCTATAAACATATTGCACGTAAAAACCACTTTGTTATAATCGCTAACTTTGACTAGCAACTTTTTCATTCGTGTTACTTTCCTCGCCATAAACTTGGTCGGGTACAGGTTCAGTATACTGAGGATAATCTTGATTGTTTTCAGGATTATCGTAATGTTCATAATTTGTTTCATAATTCTCATTAGAGTATTGATTTGCATCTTGATTCTGTGAATTGTCATAATTTTGTTCATAATTCCCATCATTTCCATATTGAGCTGGATAATTTTCATAGTTTTGATATTGTTCATCATATTGTTGTGGTTCTTGATAGTCTTGATAGTTCACAGCATCTTGCACTGGAATTTGATTTACATCTTGCTGTTCCTCTTGATATTCTTTTGATTGGGTTTGATACTGTGCAATTTGTTCTGCATCGTTCTCTTCTCTAATATCTAAATTACTTT
This sequence comes from Lasaia peninsularis, assembly GCA_018236625.1. Classification (NCBI taxonomy): domain Eukaryota; kingdom Metazoa; phylum Arthropoda; class Insecta; order Lepidoptera; family Riodinidae; genus Lasaia; species Lasaia peninsularis. Next base: position 7,926 of record DVZL01006001.1, read on the forward strand.
CTACATGTTCTGTATCACCTTGAACATTATTTTCAAAAGTGTCATTGGTATTAAGATTAGTTGGTGTTTCATAATGCTCATTTTCTTTGATCTCAGGAGAATTATCTTCATTATTCATATATGTGTTATTACCTAATTCTCCACTATTATACAGGTTTTGTTGTTGTTCTTGGTAGTGTTCGTTATTATTTTGAGGATTTTGCATTAAGTTTCTTGTTTCATCGTGATGGTTGACATTGTTTCTACTGTGGCCGTTGTTCCTTCCGAGTGGGGAGTTTCTGGTGGGCTCACTTCTGGTATAGTTTGGTCCGGTATTGGGTGGGGAATGTGCAGGTTTGTTGGCTGTGGTCGTGCGCGGGGTTTGTGCTGAAATAATGTGAAAATAATGTAACAATTTTTTCGTAATTTGTTCTTATTTGCTCTACTTAATAATGCTTTTATAGCTTTTGTTTTATTGTTTTACATTATTCTTGTTATTTATAATTAATTCGTAAATTCTAATATCATAATATATTGTATCTCTATTATAAAGTGAAAAAGGAATCGTCCAAAACGGTTAAGCCGAACTTAGCGACACTAACGTATAACTTGTTTTTTTATCTATATTTTATAGAATCAACTGATATAGGTCATACTGTGTTCATTAACACAATTTACTGCTAATCCGATATCGACATCTGAAAAATTGTTATACATCTCTAAAAGGCCAAGTTTATATAGCTTCCAGGCCTTGAAGAAATTGATGAGACAGTTTTATAAGACAATGCTTCCAACCAACTACAATTTTGAATAAACATGGAAGATTTTAGACCTAGGATTAATGAGAATATTCGATTTATCTCCATAGGTGGAGTATGCATGCGCGAAGCACGCCTTTGTCATTTTTAAATCATGTCAAGTTTTTGGTATACCAAGTCAAACATTGCAAGATATAGTGAGACACTCTACATTTCATATTTCTGAATTAAAAGTGATGAATTTTATATGGGCGAATTTAGACTGACAGAATTTTGTCTGACGTTAAAAACTGATACCTTCATAGCTGCTAGGTGCATGCGTGTAGGCTTGCTGGACAGACTGCCCCAGACTCTCTATTTGACGCTGCATAGTTGCCAGTTCTTCCCTGAATGCACACACTTGTGATCACACACACAATCAAGTGTTTAACAACATGCACAAACACTTTTCATAGGCCATGAATAAGTTACGTCACATGAATAACAAGATTTCTGACATCTTAAAAAAATTACCCATATCTCTAAGACAGAGGTATATGTTTATGCACTCACGATTAGCCGAGAATAACAAGGTGGTAATACATCTAAATATATTTATCATTCGTTTTTGACTAACGATCTAATGGCAAATAACGTTATAGAAAATCATCGTTTTTTATTGCTTAAGTGATTAATATATGACAGAAATTGAATTTATTTATTTGATTAAGAAAATGATAACAGAAAAGTGACTCTGTGTCTAGATATTTCTCAAATTATTATAGTTTAAGCATTTGTAAAGAAAGAGTTTTAAGGTTAGTGTGATCCTCTTTACTCTGTTAAGTGATTTGGGGATTATTATACAAATCAATTGGAAGAAATTTAAACATTGATCCTAGTTCCTATATTTGCATCATTCATTACTAATTCTCTATTCCATGTCACACTCTATTCAGAAGATTCAAATCAGTAAATTAAAGCTGTAACGTAATTTACTACTGACCTTAGACACACTCATATAAAAGAAAGCATTTATTTACATCATTAAACAAAAATCATTCATAATAAGTGGACATATTCAAAAGCTCCCTAAATCTTAACCCTATACTTATATCCACGATACTCAAGTCGATACCTAAAAAAACAATTTCCATTTGGCAACATAGGCATGCAAAACTACTTATTTATTATACGGCATGCAATATATCAGCACATTCCACTAGTAAGAGTAGTAAGCATCACAAAACGACAAAACAACTTTTTTTTACCATCTTTTACCTTCACAGAATCATTATCTATATCACCAAATTTATCTAAGGACAGATCGCTAAAATGTCCACTCAAATCCCCAATATCTTTATCTGAACCTGCATCAGATTCTTCGGTTCTTCTAAATCTAAATCTATTTGTGTATGGAGTATACGTGCGATCTAGATCTGATAAGCTGTTAGGATATCCACTTAGTGGTGTGTAACTCCTGAATGGTGCGATCGCGGTGGTGCAATACTTCTTATGAGAAGACCACAGGGTTCGCAGTTTTCTCATAAGCTCAGAATTTCTGCAAAGCAATTGTGCTTTCTCTGTTCTGAAATGAAATGTCATGACTTACTTATTTTATGAAGCAGAAGTTTAAGCATCGATTCTTAAAAAAAAACTACTAACTTGAATATTTTACTTTGTTCTCATAAAATTCTTCGTTACGTAAAAAAGCATAGTTAGATAATGTGCTTGACTTAGGCAAATGTTTATACGTTAATTTTGAATTTAACCTTAATTGTATAAACAAACTTTAATTTTATTATCATGTCTAAATAAATGATTATGTGCTTTAAATTACCAAAAAACTATACGTAACATATCTTACCGAACAATAATCGACGAAATCTATTTGGAATTGACGAATAAGTGAACAAAAAAAGATTAAAAATTTACAGATGAATTAAGACATTCACGTGTATCTATAAAAATGGATTAAAACATTGTAAAATAATTTCAACAAAACTAATTAAAAAAAAAATTATCAGATTTTTTAAAACGTTAACCTTTAAACATATTTAGACTTTAATTGTAGCCTTTACATTCCTAAAAGTAATAATTCTAGGTTGTTGTAAATTGAATTAGAACGAAATAAATTTAAACATTTATTGCTTTTAACATAAATTGTGATCATTACCCAGAAAATCAAGTACACTACTACAAAATAGCCAAGAATCAACATAATATTCAATAGATACATTACATTCGATAAATCTTTTATAAAGTATTTTTTAACATATTGGAACACAAAGGTAATATGTAAATACCTACATAATTATTTATTCAAATACAATTAATAAATAGGTACTTTGTTTAATTACATTTAACCATATTCTAATAATCTACTACCTACTGGATAAAAAAAACAACTGGCCTTTTTCTCATTTAACTTATTTAATTGTAAGTAACATAAAAATATATATTCAATAAACTATAAAAATTCAAATAGAATTGAGACATAATATGAAAACAAATGGATATAACAGATAAAAAAATCTGAAATCACAATGAAATTAAAATTTCAATTTAAGAAGTAAACAATTTCTTAAATAGTTCAACATAGCTCGTCCATCCATAAGAAAAACATGGACATATTACACAACAAACATTCTAATAATTAAGCACTTATTATAACAGTAAATCAATACAACAATGTACCTATTAGATAGCAAAAAACTATGGCGATTGATAATTCATCATCATCTTATTTAGACATTACAATTCTGGCAATTTCGTTGCACGTTGACTGAAATTATTTTAAGCATATGCTATCTTTTTCCAATGAATAGTCAGAACACAAACAGTTTACAATCGAAAAATTTTGGAAGTAGGTATATAATTCCTGTCTGTACCTTTGGGGCTGTCCATTAATCACGTGAGGCTCGAAAGGGGGGGAGGGGTCCATAAAAAATCACGAAATATCGCAAGGGGGGAGGGGGGGTAAAGTTATATATCACGTGTACTTATTTTTTCGGCAAGCGCGCG
>DVZL01006002.1:0-11662 GCA_018236625.1 Lasaia peninsularis
TGTTTCCAAAATAAAATATAGCCTATGTTACTCGTGGATAATGTACCTTTCGAATGGTGAAAGAATTTTAAAAATCGATCCAGTAGTTTCGGAGCCTATTCATTACAACCAAACAAACAACAAAACAAACAAACTTTTCCTCTTTATAATATTAGTATAGATTGAATTTAATAAAATGGCGGTATATTTTGTAAGTGGGGACTGTGTTGTCAAATTGAAACTTTTTTTCAGTGTTGACAGTGAAAGCATGTTATGTCATTCATGCGTTCATTTCATTTTGGACGTGCTTCAATTAAAGCAAATTGTCTGCGATATTTTTTTTTAATATTTCACTTTATACGTAGCGAGGCGGGTATTGGCCCGCTAAGTACCCTACGTAGTAAGACGGTAGTTACCTGGTTGTTGAGCGGTAAAACATCGACCTCGTGGCCGTCGTCGGGAGAGAGCGTGTGCGTGACGGCGGGCGGCTGGGCGCGCTTACGCTCCGCCCCTCGCCGCTCCGGCTCCCCCATGCCCCAGCCGAGAGAGTACACCATTACTTCGGCAGAGCCACCGCCGCCACTGTCCACCTAAAAAAAAACAACATAATAAGACATTTATTTACTGACTAGCTGTGCCTGCGAATTTATCATCATTTTTGTATACATCTCTAAAATAAAAGTAACCCAAGCCTTTCCTTATTACATCAGCTGTCTGCAGTGGCGTGCACTCCATAGAAGCACATAAGCACTGTTTACGCTTTGAGACAGGATGTGCTCTGATGTATCTAATCAAACTCTGACATCTCACTATCATGATCACATAATATATGAAATTAAATAAAAAAGCTAATAATCTATAAAAGTTTTTTGGAACTGAATACTCCGCCGCATACCCAGTGTCATAACCCTGTGCCGGCCGCTGGTTGTCTGCCAGTGAAAGTCCCGTCAAAATCGGTCCAGCCGTTTCAAAAATTAACGGTTACAACTCAGATTATAAAACATAGGTTTGTTTGTTTACTAACTAACCTATGTTTTATAATCTGAGGGTTACAAACAGATAGATAGACAGGTAGACAGACAACGGACAGACAACAACACTAAACAATATTATTTTGGTATACCTGTGTGCCTTGTAAACATACTTACTCATGCATTTAGTAAAAAGCTGTTATTTTAATATTGCATACCGACCCAGCTTCGCACCTTTGGTTAGCGCCACTACCGAACCCAATTGTATTTTAATTCAACCAGGAGACTATTGAAATACTTAAATAAAATTTCAAGTCAAGCAGAACCGATCAGTTGTTTAGAATTTATGTAAAAAAAGTTGCCCTACCCGGGAATCGAACCTTGAACCTCGTGCATCAAGGACGGTCGCCCTGCCACAGAGGCGAATAGTCACTATGAAAATAGAAATGAATAGAGATAATTTAAATTATACATGTTTATTGGTTCATTTTCTTATTAACTGCTTACATAAATACATATATATACAGGAAGATTGGAAGCATCAGTCTATTCTTCAGTACTTGGGCTGGCGTCCAAATTACGAACAACAAGAATAAACAAATTGTCGACTTGTTTTAAATAACGGTTGAAAATAATAATTATTAATACAAATAATTATAATATATCGTTACGCTTTCATCCCCGTAGAGGTAGGCAGAGGATATTTGTGTTTATTTTATTATTATGTTTTAGTTATTGTTATAGCGGCAACAGAAACTCATCATCTGTGAAAATTTAAACTTTCTAGCGATCGAGGTTTTATGAAATACAGCCTGGTGACAGACAGACAGACAAATAGATATAGCGAAGTCGTAGTTCATTTAAGTACGGAACCCCAAAACGAGAAAGAAAGATTGTTGCATTGTTATTTCAAACAAAACAAATTTTACTAGACATACATTCCACTTAAAAAAAAATTAGTACGATATAAAAACAAAAAAACTTGTAACACAATACCTACGTAATTACACTTTCCCAAACACTTCAATGTATTTTAAAGTTAATTACAAAAATATTATTACTCATATTATAGCAGCTGCACGAAAATTAAAAATATTCGCGTTTTTAAATATACTTTGATTTAACGTGATCTCAAACGTGTTTATGTTATCTCTGTTTCAAGATTTTCAAGACTTTTTAACAGCTGGTCCCGAGGTCACTGAATATCGTGCAGCGTGTGATCATCTTCCTTGAATAATACGAGAAATTACTAAAATAACACAATATATAATGTGACTGCAGGATCACTTTGATTTAATTCATATTATTTATTAAAGACTAACTGACCCGGCAAACTTCGTACTGCCTCTGAATCAACAAATAAAAATCTGATGATTTCAGAACGTTTCGGCTTGAGTAAAAAATGTGGTCAAAACTCATTCAAGTGTCTTTGGAGTATCTTTATAAAATGCATATGTACGAATATGTCTTCAAGGTACGTATACCAAAATAATATTTTTTTGGAATTTTTGTCTGTCTATTTGTATGTCTGTTTGTCACCGCTAATCTACGAAACAGCTAGACCGATTTTGACGGGACTTTCACTGGCAGACAGCTAATGTAATAAGGAGTACCTTAGGGTACTTTTATTTAATAAATTGCAAATGACATTAGTACCTACATAGTTCAAGATCATTAATCAGATAGAAAATAAATAGGTATCCGTAGTAATAAGAAATCAAGAATAAAATGTATTAATATGACGTCATCGACGAAAAAACGCTCCTGAGATTTAATCATGAAAAAACCATTACTAAGAAGCTCTGTAGCAATAATATGACGTAATAACAGTGCACGTTACATAAGCACTATCAAAAACTCTAGAACACTTTAAATCAAGACACCATAGTAATATTAGCTTAATATCGCCAATTTCCTGTCCCTGGGTTGCCGACAGATGGAATAGAAAAATAAACGTAATTGAAATAGCTATTGCTTTCAATGAATAATCATATTTTATGATCAAGACAGCGAACAAGCATACTTGAGTTGGTCTGAGTTTTTCAACTTAACTAAAAAAAAACATTTTTTTACGAGTCAGCTGGCAGAGATCTCTTTTGTTGGAGACAAGCTCGCCCTTTGTACTGTAATATCTATAAGTGATTGTTTTTGTTATGTAGAATTGTGTAACATAGAGAATTAAATTTAAATAAATAAATAAACTCCTAAGAACAACTCGACGAACCCGGGACTTCGTACGTCACCGACACAGATTACACTCTCCTTCCGAGGCGATTTCAATGTTAAAATATAATAAACATATTGAACACATACAAAGCTTAAATCCATACATACAAAAAAAATCCGAATACGATTTGAAGCAATTCTGTTGGAATAGTGCTGCTAAATATTAGCACAGCGTTCACAGACAGGTTAATGCCGTGGGAAACTAGCCGGGCTGGAAACAGGTTCCATCCGGACCTACAGACGGGTCAGGGAACCGGGCTGATCAGTGACCGGGCACAGAACCGGTACAATGTCCGCAAACAGAACAAAAAACCATTTAGCTTGAGGCGGTCACGTCTGTCTGATAAATAAATCTCTTTAGAAGAAATCAAAGTCAATGCTATTAACTCTACTATACGCCAACTATACTTATTTTAAGTACATAACCTTCACGCCACGTCTTTTGCTGACTAGACAGAGAGTATGGAGTGCCAGTGTAACATTTGTTTTAAACCTCTTTCCTGTGATGCAACAAATAAATGTGAGGACCAATCGGGTTAAACGCTAGAATGATGACGAAAATACATGTCTTCATACCAAGTCTCTTGCGAGGTAGGCAGAGTATCAAATATCAAACGTCACGATTAATACTTGTCTAGCTTCCTCCCTATTAACTACTCTCTCTGTTTAAACATGCCAGTTTCGGAGACTCTTGACACCACCCTCGGATAATACACGAGCTATTTGTCATGGAATGTCAACCTAGGTTTCCCTGGATTACTACTCAGCCTTTCAATCCAACTCTGTCTCTGATCACACCATTACGAATGCGGTCCGCGCGCACAAACATTGCGGGGCGCATGCATTTCGACCGCATTTAGTAGTGAGATACTATCATACTGTTTCTAATTTACTCAAACCTCGCTTCCATAAAGTAACACTGGGATCTCGTACTTGACAGATTCTTTATACAAAAACATCGTAGAATTTCTGGGTTACGCAAAGCCACAATCATCGGGGCAACGATAAAAATACACGAGATTGTTTTGTTTGCGAGAGCGAAGTTCAATAATACAGTCAAATCGATAGCGTCGAACAACACCCACAAATATCGAGTGACGTTTATCCGACAAAACACATGACGTGTGCGTAACTTTTACGTAAGTAGTCTTTCGTAGTCATTATTGCGTTCGTCTCCCGAAAGGCTCACTCACTCGCGGCGTCACCTAATTGGAAATGGGTCGCCGAATGGCCAGAGATATATTTGTGTGACGCGAAGCCCCGCCCAGTGGAACAGCAGCTGGCGGCTCAACAAACCGCAATGTACCACGAACAACGTACGTCAGAGCAAAAACAACAAGAATAATAACAAAAATAACCCGAAACGGAGTCCAATAATACATTGCGGCTTCTGAATGTATTATTAAACGCTGAAATGCCGAGGTTCCTATGTGAGGTATCGATTTTTAACCTCGTATCAATCGCCTCTGTGTTCGAGCATTGTCGGTGTTCGACTTTGGGGCAGAAGATCCCGGGTTCGATTCCTGGGATAGGCAACTTAATCTTATGAGTTATTTCAATTCATCTGAAAAACATAACGTTTCCTGAGTTTTGTGCTCGACGCGGACGTAATGACATACTTACGAATAATTTAATTGAAAACCATTGAATTAAATTCATACAGGATTGTACCTTCACGACTATTATCCCTGAAGGTGTAAGTAGAAGTGTAGAGAGGCAGAAAGTAAGGCACGACTCGTGAGTCCAGTAGATATACTAGAACCACCCAAGATTAGCCAAGGTACTAGGGCGCTGATATGATAGGTGGCAAGCCTATCACCACTTCGGGCACATTCCGGTCCCGGGCAATGTAATACTTACTCAGAACAATCTGAAAATCATTTAAGAAAAGTTGCCGGACTTGGGAATTGAACCCGGGACCTTACGCGGCTAACGGTCTTATCAGGTAACAGCCGTTTCGTTACACCACAGAGGCGAGAGGGAGACCAGATTGTAATTTATAAAAATTCAGTTTAAAGTAATCGTAACACTCGGCATTCGTACTCTACGTAGTACTAATCTAGACCCAGCAATCGATTCAGCGTGAAGATACGTATGTGAATAATCTACTTTGTATAAAAGTGGCAACAACTACGCCAAAACTGATACGCTCTACACACACACAAACATTTACATAAATAATTATATACGAACAAAACAAATCCAACATAGATAAGGAAACAAAGGCAACAAATATATTTCGATGTTATCATTAAATGCTCTAATAGTGCATTGTGTACAAATGGTTATTAAATACGAAAATGTTGCAAAACTATTTGGTTTCAACAGCTACGTGACTCAGCAAGACCTTGGTTCTATCTAAGCATAGTTTAGTTAAGGACCATAGAAAGCGAAGTAATACATATTCACCCACGATTAGCCGAAGATATTAGGTCCCATGATGATGTGGACAGTTGGAATGTCCTTCTATTAGGCACAAATTGCAAGCAAGGTGAGACAGCCGGCCCTTTAAGAATGGGATAGATGTTAAATATAACGGACATTGTTAGGTATGTAATCTTGAGATAAATAGACTTGCACATCTACGGTGTCTATAGGCTACGGTTGTTTCTTACCATCAGGAGACCTCGTGTGCTTGTCCGCTGTCTAATCCCATAATTAAAAAAAAATTTACAACCAAAAACAAATATATTATTTTCTGGTAACAGAAGAAAATCTAAAGACATCTGTAGTATGAAACGATATCTAATTAACAATAGACCAAAACGGAGCACTTGACGCAAGGATGGTCATGACGGTAAAGAAAGTATAAATCATTTTAATAACAAATGTAATTATTCGACCGTCAACACTGTTAATTTATTACCACCACCACCACGATTAATTGCAATGTATCTAATGATATGACCTGTCTCCACTTTTTTAATTACCGATATTGGTCGACGGTTTAGCGTACGCGCCCAACGCCATCTACCAGCCACGAGGTTTGGGTTCGATTTCAGTATTGAACATAGTTGTCGGTATAGCCTAATAACAAAAACCAAAGACGTTAACTAATAAAGTATTACATGTATGTAGTTTATTTTCGAATTTAAAACAGTTGGTAAATACAGAGACACATACACATACTTACATATTATCAAAATGGTAGATGACTTTAAGAAAACTACAACATGTTCAAGGTAATGTACATTTTACCTTAAATTTTCCTGCATTTAAATGTTGCTTCAAAATGCCAGCATCTTGTTAAAAGTAGGAAGAGATAAATAAAGCTTTTTAGCGTTCCGTATCCAAAGTGTAAAAACGAAACCGTAAACTAAGACTCCGCTGTTTGTATATTTTACCTGTCTGTCATTAGGCTATATCTCGTGAACCGTGCAGAAATTTTCACAGATTATGAATTTCTGTTGCCGCTATAACAACAAATCCTAAAATAAAATAAATATAATAAAGGCTGCACTACCCTATCGGGGATAATAGGTGTGTAGGTACTTTTTTTTTCTTTTTTTATAGCGGCAAAAGAAATACATCATCTGTAAAAAATTCAACTGTCTAGCTATCAGTTAATGAGATGCAACCTAGCGACAGATCGATAGACGCACAGCGGAGTCTTAGTAAAATTATAACCGTTTGGAATACGGAACCCTAAAATCTGTCCGGTGTTCTAATTAACGCCTTGACCTAATTAGCAGAAGACAGTACTTGGCGCCGGTGATGTAATTAGACCGCCCAACGCAGTGTTGCAATATTCTTAAATTAATTATTTTAGAATCACATTAGCATCAGGTGGGCAACACTTTTGTTTAAAAATAATACATGGTATGAGAGAGTTTTCCATGAACATGATGCTGTAAAAGGTGAAACCAGTAGGCAATTTCATAGATAATTTTCTATCTTATGTAATACTAGCTACTTCGACTTCGTCCGCGTTTTATTTAATTATGTTATTTTATTTCTAAAATAAAAATAGCCTAAGCCTTTCCTTATTACATCAGCTGTCTGCTAATGAAAGTTCTGTCAAAATCCGTCCAGCCCTTTCAGAGATTAGCGGGTACATTGCTAGCAACTTCTAGAACGAAATACAATCCATCAAACTTGGCTCAAGTGTATTACCAAGCGGAAGTCTTAATGTAGGTTAGAACTGCCTAGGCCAGCGGGTCAGTCATACCTTTATAGCAAAGCCGACGAAAATAAGATTTATATCGTTATGCCCATATCGCGAAGGAGCAGGCAGAGGTACATGTGCACCCACGATTAGCCGACGATATTACCTAATCATGGCAAACATGGCATGACTGATGGCAAAGTCGTCAGTCACATTGGTCACAAATACAATCTCAGACAATACTATGTATAATAAACTAAAAAAAGTCATAGTTCAAGTTCTATATTGGGACCGGGACCAATTCCCAGGTCGGGCAACTTTTCTTAAATGTTTTTCAGATTATTCCGAGTATGCATTACATTGCCCGGGATTGGAATGTGCCCGAAGTTGCGATAGGCTTGCCACCTATCACCCTATGTTTGGGTACCCTGGCTAATCGTGGGTGTTCTAGTATATCTACTAGACTTACGTGGATATATTAGCACAGCCCTGCCTACCCCTTCGAGGATAATAGCCGTGAAGGTGCTTTTTTTCTGTATAAATATTGCCAAGCCCTTATCCCCGAAGGTATAAGGCAGAGGTCGCTATAACAGGGTTGTGCCTGTTATACCTCCGATTTAATGACAATCACAAGAAGCGTTAGTTATTTGCAGATAAACTGAAAACACTCGAAATTGCCCAGCTCGAGAATCAATCCCGGGACCTTGTTTATCAAAGTCCGACACCAATTACGCTCAACGACAGAGGCGATAATTCAATTTTACCCACCGTAATACGCACTACACACTATTTGGCGGATAACTTTCAGTTTCGTTCTCCCCCATCTAGGTCAGAGCCTTGTTTTATGATAATAGCACGTGTAGAGCGTTTGAGGAGTGTACTTGTTACACCGCATTCTGTTTCACACATGCATCATACTTGCTTTTACAAACAAATCAACTTGCACATTAATAAAATAAATTGCTCACACGCAGACAAACGAAAGCGTGTGCACATACACAAAAATGCACATGCATAAAAACACACACCACTTCGAAAACCAGCATTGAGATTTCGGACCCGATACAAGCTAATATAAAAAATTTATCACATTTTCTTTTATCTTTTTAACTCTGTTAAATTATGTTTAATCCAGTCAAAACTTTGTAGGACTCTCCAATATAGTATAGTAACTAACATCAGCCATACTCATCTTATTGTTGGGAGATAAGATCGCAGTGTTAAAATAATTTTAACAAAAAATATGTTTTACACTTTAGCACAACTTTTTATTATTTTCTTATTACTTAGTATTATAATTATATATTCTAACCAGCCAGCTATAAAGTACTCTTTATTCAACATATATTACATAAAAAGTATTTCATTAATCATATTCCAACGGGCAAGAAACACAAATATGAGCTCAATTTGACCGAAAAACCCAGTATGTAGGTTTGTTTTTAATCTGCAATTTTTATATCGCCTCCTTGCAGTGGTACTCGGTGTCCAACTCTGACCCGAATTCTGTGACCTAATAACGTAGGCTAATCGTGGGTGCACATGTACCTTTGCCTACTCTTTTCAGAAGACGTATAGACTCTTACCCAAATCTAAGACGTATAGACGACGCAGGACGTCTGGTGAGCTGTAACTAAAAAAATGTCAAACGCCACAGACAAAACATTTAGCATTCGACACCTATTATGGCATCGCGTCAAACTATTAAAATAAATACAAACAGAAATAAGTCTGGCAATGAAAATTAAAATATACTTTCAATAACTTATATATCCAGCGGCTAAACGAGTGATATACGTAAACAACCTCGCGATGATATATTTAAAACGACCAAAGATATATAAAGTTTATTATTCGCAAATACCGCGCCACCAGAGGGCGGGGTGGCGCCAAAAGTATAAACAGTCATTTTCTATTTATAATATGGCCCGATGAAAATAAACTTCGCAAAAACAAACGAGATACGCCAAAGAAAACACTCGAATCGTCACTATTTGATAAGAGATTAGGGATTTCCCAGGATTATGTTTTGTTGACAATAGATTTTCAATAACAAATGGATGTTATCAACAGATATTTTTCAAACAAAACATTAGCCAAATTCAAATTGAAATAATGCATGAACAAATACTTAAACCCATGCAAAATCATCTAGAAGGCGGTTCTTGGAAATCAATAATAGCCGTATTTTTCCAGGACTTAAAAACCGCAGCCTCCGCAAAAAAAAGCTACCTGTCATTTTATTCAAATTTCAAACACCAAGTTTAAAACATTCTAAATTTAAAAGTTCTGATTCAAATTTAGACTCAATATTTAAACAATCCCTTCTTCACGTACATGGTAATTGCTATTAGACAAAGAAACAGAGCGCATTCTGTTGCTTGCGCGTCTTGTGCAATTAAAGTTTAATAAATATCCATTTTATTACCGCCATCTTTGTTGACCATTATCTTTTGGATTTTATCTTTTTCCAGTTATCAACTCTTTGCAACATACCAAAATATTTTTTTTAGAACAAGTAATTCCTTTATGGGCCAATGTATACGTTTTTACAACAAACTTCGCGATCATCTACTTTTAAATAAATAAAAATGTATAAAATCTAAATTATATAAAAAAGGGTATCATATTCTTGCAGATGATAAAAATGCTTGGGATTCATTGCTTAATCTTTTTTATTAATTTATTTGTAAAACAAAAAAAAAAAGACAAGTTCGCTGAGTTTCATTCGACGGACCTTCTCAGTGAGTTGTCCGCGTTCTCAACCGGTGGTACATTTTAAAATTATATCAAGACGCGTCCGCGAGAACCGCGTGTAAGGTAGGCTATGTAAAATAAAATATTTTCTATTCTTTTCTATAATATACGGCAACAATTAAATCTTTGCCCAAAATAGCAATCGCGTGACTCACGTTGTCATGTGCTAAGTGTCAAAACATGCTAAATAATTATAGCTGCTAATTCAATAGCAAATGTATTGCCAACGTTTTGAAACACAAGTTTCATTCATAAGTATTGTCACGCCCATATCCCTGAAAGGGTAGGCAGAGATAAAGACGCACCCATTAGTAGCTGACGATATTAGATCGCCGGGGTAGGGGTCCACCGCCTTATATGTTAGGCGGTGGATCCCTACCTGCGGTCATAACATCGTGTTCCGGTCCGAAGGGTAGGGTAGCCGGTAGAATTGCACATACTGGCTATCAGCTTGACCACAGACGGTGACGCACTTTCAACATATGTGGTGTCTTACCATACCAACGGTCTCCTGATGGTACCAACCATCAGGAGACCCGTGTGCTTGATCGCATTTTTATCCCATTTAAAAAATAAGTTCGTCGCGATATCAGACGCAAATTCAATCTCAGAATTCATGTTTTTTAAACTGAAAAAAGTCGTAGAAAATTTAATTAAATTATTTTTTTTGTTAGATTAATCATCATTATATGTATATCGCCTCTTTGGTGAAGTCGAATTGAAGTCTGACTTTAATGCACGAGGTCCCAGGTTCCATTTATGGGTGGGATAACTGTCTGTCTGCCTGTCAAGGGGGATACTCTGACAGGCAGACAGACAGCCGGTCAACGTAGTTTTATTATCCCTTTAATCTTTTATTTTTGTCTCACCCCATTGGGTACGGAACCCTAAAAATAACTTGACCGTTACTACCTTTTCAATGTGAAGACCATCGTGAATTATGAGTTCTATATCAACTTGCCTTGAGCTTGAACTGGCAATAGCACATAATCCGTATTAACTATTACATAACCGTTATATACTATTATACAACTAATTTACTTTCGTACCGCGATGTCTCGCAGAGGGTTGCGTTTATGAGATTTTTTTAAAAAGTCAACATACTTATAGAACTGTATAACGTTGGTAAAAAGTGAGAAACTTGGTAAACAGGAGGATCTGGTTTCGTAGTAAAAAAAAAAGGAATTGTATACAAATAAATAAAATCATATTATTATAAATTGGAGTGTCTGTGTGTAATATTAAAATAACCGCTTTTTCTAAATGTATATGTATGTTTACAAGATAGTACATATACCAATATAGTTTTGTTTTGAATTTTTGCCTGCCTGTCCGTTTGTACGTCCGTTGACTTCACTTTCTTCTCTTTACTAGTGATCGCCCGGTGGTCGAAACTCGACCATAATAAATTTAAATTGAAAGTTAATTTGCGATAATTTAATTAACGATTTACAACATTCTTGCTAAATGTCCTTGATCGGAAATATAGAAACTTAAAAAACATTAAATGACCAACACAACAAATAGTTTAACCACAGAGTATATATAATACTAGCGGACGCCCGCGGCTTCGCCCGCGTGGATATCGGTTACCGCTGCAAAAAGCCTACTCAAGAAAGACATG
>DVZL01006003.1:0-11662 GCA_018236625.1 Lasaia peninsularis
GTTGTCGACTCGAAATCATTATTTTTTTATATTTTATTATTCAGGTAAGGTTTCAATCAAGTCTACCGTACCCCTTGATGAAATTATTAATATAGAAGATAATAACAAAACATTGCAATTTCAAAACCAAATTTCTTCCCTGTTTTGAAATATTATAAGACAAAAGCTTTGCTTAGTATTGTTACGTACATAATTAGCAGAAGTCGTGCGTTACAAAATCATATTAAAATTACTAAATTTTTAGGATTCCGTACCAAGAGGGTAAAGACCCGAAGGGTATTAATGAGATTGCGCTGTCCGTCTGTGTGTATGTCACTAGGTTGTATTTCATAAATCGTAATAGTTAGAATGTTGAAATTTTCACAAATTACATTTTCGTGTCGTAGTTACAACAACAAATACTAAAATCAGAATGATATCATTCTGGTGTCGTGGTGTCTTATAAGGAGTGGACCAACGGTATGTCGATGAAAGAGTGCGTTTTAACCTATAAGAATTATCAAAAAAATTTATAATTCTAGGCCGAATAGTTCTTGGAATTTATTTTTTAATCTTATTTTTTAAAAAAATGTTATTGTAGGAAGAATAAAAAAAATTGGATATTATTATTATTTCTGCCTTTTTATTGTTCCAGATTATAAAGATATATAAATGCTGATCCCATATACATACGTATGTCTATAGATAACGGCACGGAACCCTTCGTGTGTGAGTCTGATTCGCACTTGCCAAGTTTTTTTATTGTAACAATAACGTCATTAAAATAACTGTTCCTTTTGACTTCTCACACACGAGTTGCGGCGGTATACAAATTTCAAAACATGCTTCATTATCGTGATTATCATTTCAGTGTTTGATGTCTACACACATAAACGTGTAGAGGTTTTTATTTTTTTGGTGGTACGGAATTAAAAAAAAAACTTATTCAATTACGTAAAATGGGAGCGTGGGAGGAATCGTCAGACAACCTTCCAGATAACCTAATGATATCTTAAAATAGACTAGCTGTACGACTTCGTCCGCGTTTTTTATACATTTCTAAAATAGAACTCTAAGATAAAAGTAGCCTAAGCTACTCCGCATTTCATTCATTTGTGTACGTTTATTACCTCTGTGATCGGGTGGGGTCATTGTCCAACTTTGACGTACCAAATCCCGGGTTCGTTCCTCGGGTAGGGCAACTTATTCTTATGGTCTAAGATCCGAATATAACATAGACCTTCACCGATTTGTTTAATGGATAAAAATTGTTCGATAGGAGCCCCCATTGCTGGCACCTAACTCCGCTATCAAATAAAAATGTTTCTCAAAATCAAAAATATTATACAGTCTCATAACTCAAGAGTTGAATTTTCGTAATGACATAATAATAGCTCGTAATACTTAAGACCTTGATCAATATTTATGATGATATTGTTAATTGTAGTCGCTAATCATAGTTAGTTAGAATCACTGAGTATTGAGGATATACAACTTTGTATCCAATATGACGGATTTTATGTATATTTTTAGGGTTCCGTACCCAATACTGTTTGTCACCGGGCTGTGTCTCATAAACGATAAAGCTAGACAGTCAAAATATTCACAAATTATGTGTTTTGTTTCCGCTGTAATAACAAATATTAAAATATTTAACGAAGGCTCCCATATAACAAATGTGATTTTTTGCTTTTTAAAGATAAGAAAACGTACGGAACCCTGTGTGCGCTGTCCAACTCGCACTTGGCCGGTTTTTTGTTGTTTTTACAGAAGGAGCAAACAGATATATTTTTGACAATAAGAAATACATGCCATCTAAAGATAGTAACAATGTGTTTCAACCTGTTTTGATTGCGGTAAGTAATGTTGCCAGCTACCCAGAATTCCCAACAACAACATAACAATGGCGAGCAAGGACCTTATGATGGTATGAGCAGGTAAGCTTTTAACACCAATTCAAACAAGTAGGATTGTAAATATTTCAAATAAATTAATAATCTTGATGAACTGACTGATTTATATATTAATTTTTTTAAGACTTTTAAGTCAAAATTTCTGTAAACTGATTTTAAATACTGTGGGCACAAAATGAAATTCGCATTGGTACCTTAAATAATAAACATGTTATTTAAAAGAAGGTGCCATGTAGGAATCCACTTGTATAACTGAGAGCGTGATTACATATCGCTGCTATATACCTACTTATTTGACAGCATAATTTATATAATATTATGATTATTGTAGGTATATATGTATATATTAACAAAGAAAATGCACAAAAAGGCAAGCTAAAATATATAATATGTATGTAGAAGATAAGCTCGCCCTTTGTACTGTAATATCTTTAAGTGATTTTTTTTGTTTTGATGTACAATAAAGAATTAAATAAATAAATAAATTCCCTCTGAGATTTCTTTCAACCAACACAAAATTACATGATGGTATGAATTAAATTAATTTCATTTCATTTCATCTCATTTAATTTAAGAAAGCGGTTATTGTAATATTACAATAACCGCTTTCTTCAAATTTCATGTGTATATACATAATACTTAGGTAATACCCACCTACATATACCAAAATAAATTTTTTTACAAAATTTTATCTTTGTTCTGGCTAATCCCTCGAACGCCTGTGATAAGTATTAACTTAAGCTACTTTAAGCTTAGAAAAAAGATTTAAAAATTATATAAAAAACTTAAACTCAAACGCAGACGAAGCTCAAGGTCACAGCTAGTCATTGTATTAATGACTAATTAGTTATTAGCTATTATAGCAGCTATTTGAAAAACATAGATAAACTTATAGGCTTATGGTTATACTGCCTCTTTGTCGTAACGTAACAAGTTAGTAGGTACTACAATAATCAATGATCTCACGGGAATTTGGTCCTACCTAACACTTTAATATTATTAAGCAAACACTGTTAGGTTGTACGACAGATGAGGAAGCTACATGAACAGTAAATCCTAATTTCTTACGTCCTTCAGTACCTAAAAGTATATAAATGTGTCTTATGTACCTAGAAGTATGTAAAAGTATATTATGATAAATAGCAAGCTCTGTTTACCTAATAAGTATAATTACGCAACTTTTATTGTAGTTATAATAACAACGACGAAATACTCACATTTTTGTTGAAAATATTACATTTGTGGCATCGTTGATGTCTTTTTTATAGTGCTCTTACAAGAATGTTAAAGATTTCAACGCAGATATTTCATAGTTTTACAACGTAGCTTTTGTAAAAATATATGGGTACTTTTAGAAGTCACAGATTAAATAATCACTAAATATTATAAAACAAAGTCACTTTCTCTGTCTGTCGCTATGTATGCTTAAATCTTTAAAACTAAGCAACGGATTTTGATGTGTTTTTTTTAATAGATGGTGTGATCGTGATGAGGAAAGTTTTAGGTATATAACATATATAATATACCCGTGCGAAGCCGAGGCGGGTCTCTAGTATATGCTAAACCTCTTTAGTTTCCATATTCTGACATTAAAAGAGAGCCTTTGATTCCGGACCGTACCTTCCTTTGAGATCGAGGTCAAATACTTACATCCATGGTTTTCTGTATAATATTCTATTAGCTACTATTTGCTGTCCCGGTGATTTTCGTACTGCTCCTCCTGTATCACTTATTTTTTAATCATATCGTTTACAAATTGAATTAGTTGTTAGCGACATATTGTGTAGGTATAACACAAAAATAAGAAATTATACAAAATTGAACTGAGCGTTTTACCTTAAATAGTAAGTATAAGTAATTAGTCCGATTTAATAAAAAAATGTTGTTGAGAGAAATGCATATTATGCATACTGTAACGATTTCAAATCAGCAATATCAAACTTAGGGCCTCTTTCACCATGTCTGAGTAAAGTTATAAATAAACTAATCGCTCAGTAAACTCATAGGTAAATGCAGAAAGCAATTTCACAAAGTCCGAGTAATGTTACTCGGCGATTAAACTTGTCAGTAATTTACTTGCAAGTAAAGAGTGTTTAAAGCAGATGCTTTAATCGATAAGTAGAGATATTTTAATGATACAATTGATTCTTTTTTTACACGGCCTATTTTATCCCGGTCATATTTAATTTTATTGTCTTCTTAGACATAAAAAACTCTACCTGATTTGACATCACACTCTCGCTCATACTTTTCCATGCTATTTCTTTATTTTTCCACGTTCCAATACTTTGTTTTTTTTTCCAAAACGTATCGGTGTTTATGTATTATATTATAACACATAAACACCGGCACAGTCAAATTAGCACTACGTTCTCGTTTGTCTCTGCGTTTGTCTATCTAATACTAGTTGCAACTTCTATCACGAAAAAAAAAGAATCATCTGAAAAACATCTAATAAAAGTTAGCCGATCTGGGATTTGAACCCGGGACCTTACGTGGCTAACCTTCTTAACAGGCGACAGCCGTACTGTTACACCACAGAGACGATTACGAAGTGTCAGATAAGTCAAAATTGTCAAATCCCTTAGAAATAATTTAAAATCATTCCGCTTGGTGAAAGAGGCCCTTAATTCTATAAATATAATTTAATTATAACTGCGTGAAACATAACACATTTACTATAGTTATAGTAGGTATGCATATTGCAAGTACTCTATGGTAGGTAGGTAATGAGGAGGGATCGCACCATTGCAGTCTGGAATATTAATCGTCTCAAGAATAAAGACTACCTACTGATAGTTATTTACGTGCAGTTTCTACAGAAAATTATAATAAGTAAATACAAATCCCCAGATGTAGGTAAGTACCTAGGTACATAATATTTTTTCAATTAATTCCTTCTTTATTTCAAAATAAATATTCATCATCTGACAGACACATCTAAACTTTATAGTCTATGCAAATATTTAAAATTCTGTAATGCCCAACTAAATGTATTTTCCTTAATTTAAGGAGTCTACTATTGTACAAATTGTACATCTATACATGATTGAATTAATATTTTATAAATGTATAAAATTATTCAGCCGATTAGGATTTGAAATATTAACTGCAATGAAAATAATCTGATCTTTCGATCTAATCGAACTAATCAATTCTGTACCTTAGAGGTACAGAATATTTAGCGGGCCAAAATATTCGTCGTAGAATTTAATGCTTTGTACCATTGTGATAAAGAAGTTTTTCCCATTAAAACATGAATTTGACAAAAATTGTAGTTAATATTCTTTACCTCTGAGGTACAGAATTTAAATAAGTACTGACGATCTACATCAAAATCTATATCATAACTATTTCCAAACATTACATATTACATGAAGATGATTTCTAATTATACAAAGTAAAAAACCCAGAATTCTCACAAGCAAATTAATATTATTATTATTAGGCAGATTTCTCATAAGCATTTGGCAACACTGTTACTACCAAACTAAATCTACTCTTTCGTTCAGTCATATTCATTATCATTTTCAAGATGATGTTGAATTATGTTTCTTGGTGAAAATGCCATACGAGGTGTATAAATTAAGTTGAAATTAGTGATTAAACCAAATAAATAATGTGTTTTGTTGTTTACAATGAAGCAAAGTAAACATCAATTGTTTTCAATGTTATACGATTCTAACAGGTAATCGGTAAATAATATGAAACAAAAGGCAGAGGTTTCGTCCTTCACACATATTATCAATGCACGTAAACGATTAGCTTAGTTATAAGCGATTATTGAAGTAACTATTGAGTGCATGTAAGTAAGCAGTTAGAATATCAGAAAAACTATTATTGAATATCAAGTTAATGTTAGCATAGTTTCCTTCGGTGGTGGTCTTTTCCTTTCTGCTACAATTTCCTAAGCTTTTTAATATGTATATATAGATAGTTTTATTAACACAATGGCTAATGTTAAGGATAGTTGTACATCTAAAGTTGAAACTAGTCATAAGGGGAGGGGTAAAGTTGATAAATCTAAGTGTTTAGGTGTGAGTAATACAAAGAATGCACCCACACAGGTTAAGAAACACGCAAGATCTAATATGCCTATTGGAAGCAAAGTAAAAGATAATTTTATTGACAATGTTCTTTTAAATAATGTCCGATTATGTAAAGACATACAATCAAAGAAGCAAAAGATTATAAGCAATGGGCGCATTATAACTAAACCCAATTTAAAATTATTTAATAAAATCCTTAAGAGTGAACTTAAAATTGAGGAGAAAAAACCAAGTAAGAAAAAAAGTTCAAATAATGATAATTTGTCAACAACAATAACTAATATAGTCCAAAGTCAAGATATATTTTCAAAGATTACATTTAACGATGAATCAATATTAAGTCCACATTTGAAAAAAGATAATGTAAAAATAAGAAAAAGTAAAAAGAAAGATAAAAAAGAAAAGGAAATTAAAAATCGGAAAGTGTCTAGAAAAGATCTTTTGTTTGAATGTGACTTATGTCGGAAACAGTTCAATAGTAAATGTTCATTACGAAGACACATGTATTTACATCTGAATTTGAAAACATATTCTTGCAAAAAGTGCAAAAAAGTTTTTCGAAAACAACTTTACCTTTCAGCACATATAAAAAGACAACATCCAAATTGGAACAAACACTACATGTGCAATATATGTGATAAGCCATTCTTACTCAAAGACAACCTTAAATTGCATTTAGCAAGTCATACTCGCACCGAGACAATGTTTAAATGTATTTATTGCAAAGAGGAGTACCCTGACCAGCAAAAGTTGATTAAACATGAAAAACAACATTTAATAAGTGGTCGCTATCAATGTATCATTTGCGAAATGGATTTTGATTGTCGAAATAGATTGACAAGACATTTCAAATCTCACCTTCGGGTCAAAGATTATATTTGTCAATATTGTGGCAAAGAGTTTTTAAGAATGAATTCAATGAGGAGACATGTTCAAATATGTCATGCCGGCATAAGGATACAATGTCCTATTTGCAATAAATATCTAAAAGGACATTTGACTGAGCATATGCGCACACATGAAAATAAACGTCCACATGAATGTCCTGATTGTGGACAACGTTTTACACAGTCAACACAATTGACTGTACATCGTCGGTCTCACACAGGAGCACGTCCATACCCATGTCGAATTTGTGGGCGTCCATTTTCTCACTCAAATGCATTGATGCTACACATTAGACGGCACACTGGTGAAAAACCCTTTCCTTGTGCTATGTGTCCATTATCCTTTTCTCAGCTACCCCACATGAAGGCTCATATGAGAAATATTCATGGGAAGGAAAATCCTTATAAATGTAAGAAGTGTCAACAATTCTTTAAATTGAAGATTGAGCTTGAACAACATGTAAAAGGTTGTAGTGCTGGTGACAAAAAACAAAGTGCCGTTCCAACAGAAGAAGTAGAGGTTGAATCTGTAATGAGCTTATCTCGTATGAGATTTCTTTTAGCTCTGCTTCTCACAATGATTGCAACCAAAGAAAAGCTTAAATATCTAGGTAGGTAATATTTATTTGAATATTTGTTTAATGCACCATTTTTATGGAGAGTGAAGTATTTGCTTCAGTGTGTGCCAATAACGGGACTTCATCTTGAATATTCTTACGACATTCATTACATTAATCATTTACATGAATAAAAGATACATTTTTATATTTTTAAAATGCCTACGTACATGCTCTACGTACTTTATACATTTATAGGTATTTGATAAAGAGTCCATTGATCTAAGACACTTAACAATGTAATGCACTGTCATATAAATCAAATTTTAAATTCATTTGGTTGCAAATTTGTTGTGTGAGCGTTGCGTGTGTGTATGTGCTTATGTTGTGTATTGTGATGTGTGTTTATGGCACATTTCCCATTTGGTAGAATGACCATTACTTTTATTTTACGTTTTTAGCAACATTTGTTTCATTGTCACGAAGCAACGTTTCAGCGAGATTTTGGGTAAAATAATTTTGAGTGAGTTCTCATTTCATTTTGTTCATAATATGGTGTTGGTTGGTGAAGGTATACATTGATATAAAGAGCGATGTGCCCTTTACAATTACAAGGGTCATATTATGTGGTGCTTGTCAAGTATAAGCTGCCATAATTTTGGTGGTGGATTGGTTAAGGTTCTTTATTGTGCTTTTCTGAAGATACATACAAATTATTTCTTTTCATTTTGAATGAGCCATTTTAACACTGTAAATAAGCCACAAATGCTTTGTCACTTTTCGAATGTACTTTTTTTAACATGAAATTATGTGTGTTTTGACAGGGTTCAACAAACGACTAATTGATGATTTACTCGTTGAATCTCTTGAGGCGATGGGTCACAAACCATGCAAAAACGATACTTTAGCACCGTTAAAGAGACTGCGGATCAATATTGATATACTGTTAAACGGCACTGTTCCAAAAGAGCAGATGGAAAAATTCAAAAAAGAAAATAAAAGCACAGAACAATTGTTGGAACTTTTAACTGATGCAAAGAAAGCTACCTAAAGTAGATTGTCTTTTATATGAAATTTAAAAATGTACCTATTAGGTAAGATTATTAAAATTCACACATTAATTTAATACCTTAATTGTTTACACATGTAAGGATTTCAGTGTCACTTTTTAATTACCTTTCATTAACATCCACTTCAACTATGTGAACAGTACAGTGGACCCTTGTTAATCCAGCCTATTATAATATGTCTATTGAATATCATTTGAAAATCTTCACTAATGTAGATCATGCAGGTTTGAACAGAATACAACTTGTATCCACCACCTCTATTGTGCTGGACGCATAAGCATTGTTTTACTTACCTAATTTAAATTTGACTATTTACAATAGTAGGCCTAGCATGCATTCATTTTTTTACTGTTTATTCATTTTTTTTGGTATACATACCTTAATAATGTAATCACAAACCCAGAAAGGAAAGAAATAATAATTGACAATTAAAATGAAATCTTATCATTGGATCTGTAATTTGTTTTATTACAAGGTACTTTTTGGTAAAAAATTGTAGACTGCAGGAATCCCCTATAGTCCGGTTATACAGTGACAAATTCAACAAACGGACACTGCCCTGCATAAATTTTTTTGTATTACCAGAGGTCCACTGTATTTGTTCTAAGGACTCAACATATTCTTATAATAGTAATGTTATTATCATAACACTATAGGATATATTTTTTATCAAGAGTTACTCAAGAGTTATCAAGGCAGTAAAACTTTTTTTTTGCAAAATTTACACATGATTCAACAAATATGTCTATTTTAAAATCTAGATTAATATGTACAGTTGTGTAAAACCAATGTGCAAGGTAGTTATTATAAAATTAATGAAACTTTTTGTTTAAGTCATCACAAAATATATTACTTTTAAATACAGTAGTATTAAAATAAATAAAAATTCAATTCTAGCAACAGCTTTAATATTGTATAATATTAAAGATTGAATAATCTACCTATAATTCAATTTACCTATAATTAATAAAGAAGTAAAGTTTTTGATGACTTTTTGCATTTAATAGATTTTAAGATCCTCTTATTTATTATACTACCTAAATAGATTTTCAATAGCAGGTGAGTCTTACTTTGACTCAGTCTATGTCCTTTTTATTATGCTTGATGGTAAAATTTTAAATAAGAGTTGGTGGTAGTTAATCAAATAATTTTTATTTCCCAAAAAAGCCACTCGAAAAGTTATCTTATAAAATACTGTTTATTTCATAGTTTTATTTGAAATGGGTTTACTATAAATAAATAAATAAACTTTTCTAATGTTGTATTGGTACTTGTTTGTCGTAAGTTCAATAGATTTGTCTCATCATACCTTTTTAAAAATCCATCATTATAAGAGTAAGAAAATCATATCAACATATAAAAATTATTTGGTATTGTGATATGGGGTTCGTCCGAAAAAATTGAAATAGTTATTTAAATTAATGTTAGAATTTACCAAGTTAGATGTTAAGCAGCCATCCTACAATAAACATACCATAATTTTGTTTAATCTGACAAGATGTGTGTGCCATTCATTGTTAATATATTTAATTGGTAATTAATTAATATAGATGTGATAAAAACAGATACTTTATTAAATAGTTGGTAATTTGAATGATTTATTTACCTACTAATTATTTTATATTTCACACATTTTCGAATTTCTATCAAAAACCTTTGATTGTTTATGTTCATTTATACTGCATAATTAATGAATTTTTAGATTGTTTTAGTAATAAAATGACTAATGCAGTATCTTTGTCAGGAAAGTAAATCTCATCTAAATGTATGTTAATATTGACATAGTTTAGCTGAGAAGATTATAAACAATAGGCGATGGGATTTTAAATATGAATATTTGACAATAAAATTAAATTTTCCAATTATCTTTGTTGGCATAATATCCACATCGCTAACTGATAATTATTTATGATTCAAATACTCTACTGTCAACATCTTTAATTTATTGAAGACATAACTGCATGAATCACTTATTTTTTATATTGCAATTCGTCCATTACATCTATTACATATAAAATTATTAATTTTCACCGCCTTTATTTTCAGCTCACATTTTTTCTTGCCTGAATATCTCTATTGTATATGTGTATGAATAAAAATAGCTTTTTGTTAAATTATTTTAAAGCATGGTTGAAATGTTGTTATTTTTGAATACCAGTGCCATTTCTAATATTTTACTTATATTAACTGTTTTTATTTTTATGAAAATGCGCATACTAAAGAAGTTCTTTTGTTATTCTAAATACCAAAGGTTGTTTACTAATTTATTTAAATTACATGTTTGACGGTTTTAATTCAATTATCAAAGTTGATTGTTGAATAGAACTAGGTAGCAAAATCTACTTAAACTTATACCTATATTGTCATGTATTGTGTAAAGATATTAACATTTGTTCTGAAAACTACAAAATAAATGCTATATTTTATATAATAAATAAGGTATAAGTTGCTACTGTTTAGTCTAATATTATATTAGAAATCTTAAATCGTAATTAATGTTACTTATGTCGTAAAATTAATATTAGGCATACATAGATTGTATAGAATTCCATGTGGTATCAGAAAAAGTGCCGAGTATCAGTTAAAATTATAATTTATTCAAGGATTTAATATGTTTTTTTATACTTAGTAAATATCTAATAATTTGTTAAAAACGAAACTTCTTCAAATTGAAAGATATTTTATTATTGATTAAATAAAAATATCAATGATTAATGTGGCATTAATATATACAAAGGCGTGTTAGTTACAGCTAGACTAATATTTATGATTTTTTGTATATTTGAAACTAATAATTATAAAAACGTTCGAAAAGTTAAGATTACAAAGTTACTATACTTAGTACAAGGCAGGTGCTATCATTTTCACTGGGACATCTAGTTTAGAATAAACATATTCTTTGTTATAAATTCTGATGCTTGGTACTTAAGTAGGATCTGTTGAACCTTGTCTTGATGAGGTGCATTAATAGTAGATTAGTGGCCAAGGGCTGTAAGTCATCAATTGCATCCCGAGATATCGCGAGGGCGCATATAGTTCGTGGGTGCAATTGATGCTTACACCCGAGCTCACTACTCTGCTTTACATCTCGATTGCGAGGTAAGTAGAAAAAAATTGGCATTACAAAAATAAGTATGTTAAGAATAGTCTCGGAGTTTCAGGCAAAATGTTGTTAATTGCTGCTTCAGCTTTCATTTTCATTGTTCA
>DVZL01006004.1:0-11662 GCA_018236625.1 Lasaia peninsularis
CATGACTGCTGGGAGTTTGTTTCACTGTTTCTTCTCCTGACTGGCTAAGCTTGGAAACGGTGGTAGTTCATGGCAGACAGGGTTAAAATTAATATTTATAAATATCAAGATATTTATTAGTAGTATATAATATATAGTTTTATAATTAATAAACAAATATAAATTAAGTGTAGTAAGTAAGTAAACAAATATTAATTAAACGGTAGTATTTTATGTTAGACAGGGTTAAAATAAGTCAAGTGTAAGATAATGTTTATAATTAATATGATAATTAGTAGGTATATAATATGTAGTTTAATAAATGAATACAAACTATGTTTTAAAATATTCGTAACAACTTTTAACACACATATTCGGCAAGTAAATTATTTTCATTTCATTTAAAAATTGCTGAAAAAAGGGCCAGTTTTAATAAAATGAAGTCCAAAATCAAATATTTAGGATTAACTCGATACTTTTGTGTTTGCAACAATAAGGCTGTTTGCACAATTAGCGATTTTCCAGTCCGCTGCGTGTGGGTTCCGCCTCAAATAGGTTTATCACGCGTCGGCTATAACGAGGGTCGACATCATTCGCGAAAATCACAGTTTTTTCTTAAAACTTTTTGTCTGATGCCAAGAAATCTGGTGCTTCTTATATTTATAAGTATTTGAATAAACTTTCAAACTTTTTATGTCGAAATTCGTAATTTTTTGTTGTTGTGTGAATTCGGAATTAATGTTCATTCATAAACAAACTTCTTTTGTCTATTTTTTATGGTATACAATAGCGCATGGAGAAATGAATTTCCTACGGCATAGACTATACGTCGCCTATATAATATTATAATAATGGTGTGTTGCCAGTACAAAACTGCAATATTAAGTAAGTATCTTGGGAAAATTTGACGGCCTATGACTCCATCACATTAGAGCATAACAACCAACTTATATGACTGAGTCATTCACGACGTCACTACCATCCAGCCTGATGACTACACAAATGTTATAGTCCAGCGACAAACCACGCCAGATTTTGCAACGGGGTTAACACATGTCTCCTTCAAAATATCCTAGATATAAATCAACAGATTGCTATACGAGTAAAATTCAAGATAATTTTGTTCAGGAACGTACATGACAGAAGTCGCCTGACTCAATAACTATCACGTCATTCTCCCCATCCTCGTGCAGTCATTCCCTCCCTCAGATACCGTCGATGAGGCATAATCAATATTGGCTGTGCTGGCGAACTCCGTACCACCTGACATTAATACCAACCAAAAAATATTTTGATACGAGTCATTATTGTTATTCCTCTAGCAATGTTCATTTTTCCTTCTATTAGATCCTTCATCGTGCCTATAAAAATACGTACACGACACTCCATTTTTAAATTTTGGTTTACAACAACATATTTAGCGATTTTAATGATCTAAAATGGGTCAAAATGTTTTCTGTTTCCTGCTCATGTAATAAACTAAACCTATTTTTCTAAATACTTTTTAAATTCTTTCTTGTTACAGTAAAATAAGAAAAGCTTCCTTGGCTTCGCTTCGGGCAATAGTTACAAGCTAAGGTTACAAGTGTTTGAAGTTCTCTTGTTTTACTATCCGACCAGTGTGTTACTAGTAACAAGTGGCTAAAGGGTATGACGAGATGTTTCTGCTTTGGAAGCCGGTAATATCATTTAGCACAACGAGAAAGTTTTTACCTTTCGCCCTAAGGACGAAACCTTTACTTACCAGCTCACGCTCAAATCATAAGTGAAGTCGCGGGTACAGCCTTGTTGAGTTATTTTGACGATTTCTACACACTAGTTCGAGTCTTTCGCTAAACAAAGCATACAAATAACGAGCCAATCTCTTACAGAGATTTCGTACAGAAAGAATTCTTGAATAGTTTCCCGGTTAACTTTTCAAGTTCCGTCGGCTTATTAACATTCGCAGTAGGCTCTAACCCGTCATCTAGCAAAAAAAAACAAAATTACTAGTCACATGTCAAACCTTTTAACATTTCAATAGATATAATGGAATATAATAACAAACAGATAATAGACCCCTCAACCAAAATACATCTCCCACGCAACAAAAAAAATATATTCACAAAAACATCCTTAACACAAAGAGATAGAGTCGAAGGGCAAAAACAAAATACTTATAGGAATAAAGGTTATAATAATTTGTTCGCTCGATTCTGCAATTATTTCTACACAATAAGTAATTGATATCTCCTGAATGGTTTCGAATGACGAGCGTACCACGCGTTTTTAACATTGAAAAACGCTTTACAGATCTTTTTAGCTGGTCATTGTATGGGTTTACCTGCTATTATGTTGAAATTTCATTGAGTGGTATTTTTTTGTACAATTAAAAATATATTGCGGTTTGGAAAGCACAGCTGTTCGCAGGATTGGATGACAGTATCTTTATTGTCTATGGTCTCTGGAAAATAAATATTTGGTGGACATTATTGTAGACGTAGAAAAGAGAGTGAGTGCTCATAATAGAGTTATTGGAACACTTAGTAAGCTACTTCAAAGCGAGTGCTGAGTAGTATAACTCAGTGCTTATCCCAAGGTTAATTACTTTATGGAAAAGTGTTGGTATGTTAGAAACAGATTTGGCGCGGTCAAAATGCGTGCGCTCCCGAATATTTATTGAGTAATTTTTAATAGTGGGATCAGAGAAAGAGTAGGATTTGAAGAAGGTAAAATGAGAAAGGGCATGCTCCAGAGATTTGGTCATATAGAAAAATGAAAGATGAAAGATTGACAAAACATATAAGTACAACACGAATGTGGATGGCTGAACCCGGAGAGACCTAGGTTGGCATTCCACGACCAAATAGTTCGCGTATTATCCGTCAAGATTTTCCGAAATCGGCGTGTTTGTATGAAGAGAGTAATGAATGTGGAGGAAGATAGGCAGGTATGTAGGGATCGTGACATTTGCACTCGATACTCTCTACCCCGCAAGATGGCTGGCGCGATGATATATGTATGTTATTGTGAAAATATTATTGAATGGAGTTTTCAAAACTTAAAAAAATTGACTTAAAAATATATATTTATTAATCATGAAGCAAAAGGTACTTAATATTACATTTCTAACAACATGTTCACAATATTAAACACCTCATAGGGCTGTATTCGAAACAGGTCGTTGTTACGAGTGTTATCCGCAGATATTACGTTTAGTCTCATGGTATTAACTTATTGGCAATCTACAAAAGAATACAATTAGATGTTGGTTTTGCGCTTAAAATATATTTAGTCGTCACACAAGGAGCCATTTTATTTTGTAAAATCTCATGTAGCCGACAGTCATACAACTATTTGGTCAACGTATTTTTAATTAACAGTAATTTAGTTAATTCATTCAATATTATACATACGTACTAGCTGTGCCAGTGAATTCTTCCGCGATTTTAGTTATTTTATTTTATAAATTTCTAAAATAAAAATAGCCTAAGCCGTTCTTTATTATATTAGCTGTCTGC
Source organism: Lasaia peninsularis (assembly GCA_018236625.1). Taxonomy (NCBI): domain Eukaryota; kingdom Metazoa; phylum Arthropoda; class Insecta; order Lepidoptera; family Riodinidae; genus Lasaia; species Lasaia peninsularis. The sequence continues at coordinate 3,480 of DVZL01006004.1, forward strand.
CAGTGAAAGTCCCGTCAAAATCGGTCCAGCCGTTTCACAAATAGACAGACATATATTCTAAAAAGTACTATTTTGGTACCTTGTGAATATACATATGCATTTAGTAAAAAGCTGTTATTTTGATATTACATACAAACGCTCCAATTTCATTTATTTGTATAGATTACCTTTATATACAGCTAGTTAACACGGCTTGCCTCGCAAAAACTTGTCAAGATATCAGCATAAAAAGTAGCCAATATCCTTCTCCAATACAGTATCTTCGATCGAAACGTTAACATCTAATTTGCTTACTGTAAAACATTCTTGGTTTTCATTATTTCTTTCAACATAAAATGATTAATGTGTTCTATAACTTTACAATTGGTTTAGGTTTCATTAAAATCGGTTTAGTGAAAGCAGATATATCTTAATTTGAAATAAATTGGTAGTATATGGGCAAAACCACTACAATCAATTAGTTAATAATGTGTTTATGCTTCAAGTCCCGCCTATTCAGTTTAAAACGGTAAAAGTAACGCCCCAAATAAAGAGAACAAAGCCGGCAATCGTTAAATATTTTTTAACGATAATATTATTTTCAACCTTATTTCAAAAGCAATAAAAAGGTAGAAGTTAATGGAGGGTTATTCAATAACAAATGTTAAGAGGTCTCAATAATAGTAATATAATAATGGAAATAATAAAACAATCGTCTAATTGCACTTGCGGTAGTCAACGAGTATCGTGTGGCTCGCCTTTGTAATTCCATTTTGATTAACAATCGGTTAACAATCGCATTGTAAGAACGGAAAACGATTACAGAGTTGGACCTCACTTTTACAGTATAATGATATAGTTGCCCTCACCGACGTCGACAGTAACCTTACTGTTCTCTAGCATTCATTGTTTTTTTTCAATACTTATCGCAAAAAATTGTTTTTCTGTTGGTAATACGTTACTATCTGTAGGTTTTAATAATATGTTCAAAAATCTTTTGCTTGTTTTACACCCACTAAGTAGATAATTACACACACATAGATAATATCTTCATAACAGATCCCTTGTGGTGAAGGCAGAGAGTCTGGAGTGCCAAGTGTCACGTTATCTACATACTTGTCTCCTGCACGTTTTACTCATTTATTCAATATTTTTTGTACATTATATACAAATATGTTATACAAAAGACGAGCTCAATGCGTATATCATTCTCTACCAGCCAATCCTTGGGCCAACAGAAAAAAAGAAACAATAATGGCAGATGCATAAATAGAAATAATAATACCAGGACTAAAAATATATCTAATTACATCAAGTAAGTACATATACCAAAATAGTATTTTTTAGAATTTTTGTCTATCTGTCTCTCTATCTGTTTGTACTTTCTAATCTCTGAAACGGCAGGACCTATTTTGACGGAACACTGGAAGACAGCTGATGTATTAAGGAACAGCATAGGCAACTTTTATTTTAGAAATGTATAAAATTAATTAATTAAATAAAAACGCGAACGAAGTCAGTACAGTTAGTACAAAATAAAAAAAAATAAAGTAAATATCATCATGTCTATATTCCCTGGACAACACATGCACCCACGATTAGCCGACGATATTAAGTCCCATGACGTGACAGGTGGCAAGTCCGTTGCCATATCGGACACAAATCCATAAACATTAATTATTTATTTATCATGTCCAATTTTTTCTAAAAAAATACACAAACGTAATTAATTTAGTAGAAGTTACTGTTGCAAGAGATTTGCTGTCCCGGTGATCACCTGTAACACGTTGTCTCAACACAAATAAAGAGGATGTTTATACTACAATTTATGATATACTAAAGTGATAATTTATCCCGCTGATGTTGCAGACTTTAACCCTGACCTTATGCATTATCATATACAGTAGAAACTAAAAAATGTTAAAATAACGTAAAGTCACAAAATGGAGTGCACAAACAATATTGTTAGCTCCATGTGATTGTAACCAATGGCTGGTCAAATATTGTCACACGTTCGGTCTCAGTGTCCCGTGACCGCACCCTCTCCCTCCCTCTGTACTGACGTGACGAGGACGGAGATAGAGAGAACAAAATACTGTCATGGTGGCAATGCAGGGACGGACTTGAACTTTTTTGTCACAGAACATATTAACTTATTACAAGTTGAGATTTGTATAAAGGTTTATTAAGGTAAGGTGGACGATTTTCATCACCGAGCTACCTATGTTCCGAGGCTTTTATATTGGCTACTTTTTATACCGTCTCCTTTCGAGGTTATTTATTTTATTTATTTATTTAATTCTTTATTGTACACAGAACAACAAAACAAAACATTCACTTAAAGATATTACAGTACAAAGGGCGAGCTTATCTCCTACAAGGGAGATTTCTGCCAGCTGACCCTGTTACATCGTGGGAACTAATATCGTCGGCTAATCGTGGGTGCATATGTACCTCTGTCTACTTATTCGGGAATAAGGGCGTAAATACATTTATTTAATAATAATGTTATCTTTAATATAAAATCTAATTAAAAAAAAAATATTTTATTATTAGATTTTAAGATACAAACTGCCCTTTGGTTCGCTTTTTAGATCCTCAAGGCTGAAACTGAAGTTACAAATAATACTTTAATTTTTATTTTTTTACTAGTTAAATCCTCGCTTAATTATCTATTAATCGTTTGTATAAGAGCTTTTGAAACCGCTTAAAAGACTTATTCACGGCTAGTATGTAAACAATCTAGATACGATCCAAAAAATACCAAATATTATTTTTTTTCGGTTTCGTTGTGTCGGATTAATTATCTATACAAATAAATAAAATTGAAGTGTGTATAATATTAAAATAACCGCTTTTTTCCTTACGTACGATTGGCCGGCGATACTAGCTCCCATCTCAAAAGCGGCAAGTCCGTCGACATATTGAGCACAAATCCCGGGTTTCCTCACGATTTTTTTCCTTCACCGTAAAACCACTTGAAAAATGTACTTAAGCTGGACAAAAATTATTAGTAAGCCGAGGCCCTAACCATTGAAACTTTAAAGTTCTCTAGGAGAGCTAGTATGTACAAATAAATAAAATTGTAGTGTCTGTATGTAATATTAAAATAACAGCTTTTTACTAAATGCGTAATATGTATGTTGACAAGGCACTTACATACCTATACCATAATAATATTTTTTAGATTTTTTGTCTGTGTGTCTGTCTCTCTGTTGAGATTAGCGGGTACACCGCTTATCGTTAATACGACTAGACCGATTTTGCCGGGACTTTCATTGACAGACAGCTGATGTAATAAGGATACTTTGATTTTGGAATTATAATTTAGAAATGTATAAAATAAAATAATTGAATAAAAACGCGGATCAAGTCGCGGGCACAGCGAGTTATTATTGATAAAAACACACAGCAACATAATATACTTACTTTGAGGTTAGATCATATTTTTGTGTATCTTGTCCAATGATAACAAACTTTGTTAAAAAAATCTTAATTACGATTAGGCAACCTTCATTTTTAGGGTTGCGTAACCAAATGTTTTATTTAAAAATGAAATTATTTCTAAAATTCTGTCTGTATAACTATCACTAGGCTATATCTCATGAAGTTGAAATTTTCACAGATTGTGTTTGTATGTTGCTGCTATACCAACAAACAACTAAAGACAGAATAAAAATATATTTAAAGGAGGCTTTCATACATTCAGCAAACGTGATTTTTTCCCGTTTTTAATAATAGGAGGAATAAAAAGCTTACGTCGACTGCTCGTTTATAATTATGCAGGCGTACAAAAACTAGACGCATAAATTTGACAACGAAATGTCTGCATATTTTTGTGTTTCATAAACAATAGACTTATAGAGCAAAGATCAGAGATAAGAGTGACCTACATTTCTTTTTTTTTTGTTTTTTTTTCGAGTTCTATGAAACAACGTAAGCTGCAATTGTGTCAGTTCAGTTGTGTGAAAAGACTATTAGTGCCTAGTATAATTAACATACCGTAATCCGTAAATATAATTATTATTGTTTTTATGTATTGTATTGTAGTGACGAAGCGTTACTTGTAATTCCTTTTAATCTTTTACTAAAGTTATCTATAGGACCAGTATAGATTACGATTCGTACCTAAACCTACCATCCGTAGGCAAGACGACGCTTATTAAATATAGGAATCGGACATAGGTAAAATAAATTACTCATACTACCGTCGTATCGTCAGTACTTTACATTGTTTGAATTCCTAACCGAAGGTATGAAACGGGAGGTAAAGTAGTTGTAAATTTACGCGAATCTTTAAGTTGGCAACGCATCAATAATATCATTGATGCCTGTGTAAATAATATGTAAATATCTGTGTCCACGATAACAAAGGTTTTATTTGGCACAGCTGTCTCTTTTGTTGTTTTCAAGGTGGTTCTTTTCACTCAGTTGGTAGGTATAACGTTGTCTCTAACAAACTGAGTGTTCAATCGCCTCATAAATGGTTCTAAATTCGTCTGTTTTTGCCGTGCCCAAAAGATAATAACGGAACCCTTACTAAGACTTTTTTTAAGGGATTAGACAGCGAACAGGCACACGGGTCCGGTAGAAAGGCGGACCCGGAGGACTCGGACCAACACAGGGAATAATAACTATATTAACTACGAGTATACATAACTATACTATAATATCGGGAATAGTACTTTAGCCTATAATTAATAGCCCAGAATTTGAAACAGGCAAAATCGTTTCAAAATTGATGATCAGAATAACTTAAAAAAAATAACAAAAGAGATGAAATGCTTTTTTTACCTTTAAACAAGCTTCTTCTCAAGCCTTTAAATTCATAAATATCATGATCTTGCAAATTCATGCAGCTAGCCCTCGTTAAATGACATAACGTCCAACAAAATGGCATTTTCGTGAGGCAAGTTCCGTAGAAAAAATGGCTTACGTCCCGGAAATTATGCATAGTTGATAAAATTAATGAAAGACCGCCCGTAGCGCCAGACTGAAGAGGCGCCTCCTGAAATTACTCGGGAGGCGTTAGAATATTTTTCCGTATTTCACTAATTTCATTTAAACGTATTGTCGGTGCTGAATACAAACTGCCGGATGTAATACTCGTAAAATTATTAGACTTACGTGTCAAGAAATCGCCATTCTTTTTTTATGGAATAAAGAAGGGAACAAGCACACGGGTCTCCTGACGGTAAGAGACAACCGTGGCCTATAGACACCATAGATGTTGTAGGTGCGTCGCTGTCTTGTAGCCGGGGTGTTAGGCCTGGTGTGCTTTCATACTCCGTGTTGGTCCGGCTCCCATGTGTAGAATAAACCATTAGGCTTCCTACCAGCTCATAAGAAGCGAACGTAGGTTTATTTAACCAAGTCTCTGATCACATGTAGTTGACGGCCAAGGCGAGGTCGAGACTTTTCTTATTTTACTGCATTATGACGATTCTGCCGATGTTAAAAGAGAGAACTAATAAAATCCAAAAGCTATTTAAAAATTACGTAATTACCTGTTCCTTCAAAGTTACACCCGTACGTTTCGATTCTTAAGTAAATATTTTTATCATTTATCTAAAAAAAAGAATACATTTTATTTCCAAAAAAGATTCATAAATCGGTTTGTCCACAAGCGACGTTATTTGGTTACGATGAGAGTGGTTTTGTCTGTAATTTCTGAACTACAAAAGTTAAAACTTGGAAAAAAATCACATCATTCATAAAGTACCTATGTTCTCTCCAACAAAAAAAAAACAATAAATGATTTCAGATTATGCGTTTATGAATTTCAGTCAAATTTAGATTTTGGCTTTATCATCTTCCTAACGGATTCCTCTTACGTAAACGAAATAAAAAGCTTATAATCTAGTTCGGAACATAACCTACCCGCTAGCCAAATCACAACATGATCGGTTCAGTAGTTTCAGCGTTCATCGCGGCCATCTTGGCTAGACAAACAGACAGACAAAATCACATGTTTAGATTTGTTTTTAAATCCATTGTACAGAATTCAATCCGCCACAGTTTTATAATAAGTATGTAGGTATATATATTGTTGGTATATATTTATATTTAGACCTTTGAGTGCTTGCTTTTAAAAAATCATATTGTTATAACTGAAGTCTGAACTGACAGTGAAAGACTTGAATACACCTGTATGACTCATATCGATACTTTGGGAACCAATTTATTTGTAAATATGATTCATTGAATGACATAAGACAAACTTCTATACCAACCGGAATATTTAACGATCTCCTGTGTCGCTTAAAACATACAGGTCGTAGCAGGTTCCGGCTTGAGCAGAATTAAACTAAATTATGTAGTTAAATATACGATTTACACCCGTTTTTAAGTTTATATTCAGTTATTGAGTGTATATGGGGGTCAGGGACATAACTGTATTAATAACTACATAGGCTATGTCTTAAATATGATTTCTGAAAAAAATGTTTTATTTCCAAAGTAAAATATTAATTGATATATTTTGAATTACCTATGCTAGTAAAAGTGATAGGTAATTCTCCTCGACAGTTGACCCTAATAAATTTATTGGATTTAGCTATATTTTTTTCAACGCAAGTAAAAGACGGACAAAAATTTTTAGTCATATCAGAATAGTTTCCAAGAGACATTACAAAACTAGAACATCCGCGAAAATTTAACTTTAAAGCTATCACGGTTCACGAGATTCAGCCGGTAACCAGGTGATAAACAAACTGGTAGACAGATAAAAGACAGTAGAGTCTTAGAACAGCGTCCCGTTTATAGGGCACCGGACCCAAAAACGTTTCCCTATTCTCAGACTCCGCTGTTCGTCGTAATATTTATATTTAAATTGTAGGTATTAGGTATTATTAAAAGTTGAATCGCGCAAGCTATGTACTAATTATTTATCTCTCTTCTGTTTTTTTATAGTAATAATGAATATTGGCTACGAAACCCTAAAACAGCCAAAAACATTTTAAAATTCCGTCCGTTTAAAAGTCGGTGAAAACTGTACCACAAACCTATAATGATGACAATTTTTCTTTCTCGTTGGACTCAATTGAAAACGGTTTCAATACTTATAACGGGTTATCCTGTTTAGCGACCCATAATACGTATACGTAAGGCTAAAGTGGAACAGGTGATTCATTTTCAAAACAATACAGTGAGAAAAAACCGTAACTAAAACGTATTTTAAACATCGCGCTATACCTCGTTGTTTTACGAGATCGCTAGTATACAATGTACTAGCTGTGCTCGCGACTTCGTCAGCGTTTTTATTTAATTATTTTATTTGTACATTTCTAAAATAAAATACTTAAACAAAAATAACCCAAGCCGTTCCTTATTAAATTAGCTATCTGCCAGTGAAAGTCCCGTCAAAATCGGTCCAGTCGTTTCAGAGATTGACGGGTACAAACAGACAAACAGATAAAAATTCTAAAAAATGTTGTTTTGGTATCTGTACCTTGAAAACATACACATGCGCTTAGTAAAATGCGGTTATTTTAATATTAAATACAGACACTCCAATTTTATTTATTTGTATAAATAGGTACATAATATAATGGTACAGTCCGTCCTCTCGTACAAACGTCTTGGGATAATCGTATTTTTGTGATAATTGTACGCCAGATAGTATCTTTAATGCACGAGGTTCCGGGTTGGATTCTAGGAGAAGGCAACTTAAGAGTATTTTCAGTTTAACTAAGAAACATAACGTCTTCTGAGATTTGCCATTTGCCATTAGAATCCATATTTCTCTTAAGCTCAAAAGTCTGTAGGGATTGTGACGCTTGGCACTCAAAACTATCTACGTACCTACATAAGGTATCTGTTGTGAAGATATGTACTCTGTATGTTTGTCGAGGTGAAGTTTTAAATAAGGTCCATCTGTTTTTCAACCGAGTCGCCACTCACGATATTTCAGGAATATTTAATCTCCCTGTTTGTCTCAGACACAAAGCAGTCGTTTGCCGATTGAAGATTATAAACATTTAATCGCAACGTGACACTTGATGTTTAACACTTCGAAATGCAAGGACTTGGTTTAAAATAAGATAGACATGTCTTCATAATAAACATGTTTTTAATTTGCCCGCAAACTATTTTATTTTTTTGTACTGTTTTAAATGTACTGTAAAAGCACTCGGAAAATGTACTTACGCTAGAAAAACTCATAACGGCTGGGTTCGAATCTGAACTACCGGAGTGAAAATTGG
>DVZL01006005.1:0-11661 GCA_018236625.1 Lasaia peninsularis
ACAAAGAATTATCATCTCACCGAAATGAAGCTACTTGCGAAAAATTAGCTTGATAGTAATAAGTCGAAAACTTTGTACTACGTATCCCGTACTAGAGTTTTATGTTCAATAAAGTTTATAGATTTTCTACTTTCCAATTTTACTTGTTATGTAAAGTTCCAGTACCATTCAAGTTTTAAATTAAGAACATTTTTTTTTTACATTTATAATCGATAATTTTTCAAAAATATAATTACTTCCACTTAAGCTGAGATAACACTCATTTCTGACTGCACTAAAGAAATAGACTAACAATCTAAACTAGATTTTTGAACTAGCAGCATCGAGGTCACCACATCCCTACGCTATTGAACAAAGGAGGTTCTGATAAAACTCGTATCGTGGCTCACCGGGTTTGTAAACAAAAGTAGTGATTATCTATGAACTGTAAAACTTGGTAGTCCTTAATGACGTTTACAAGGTAAGCGACACAGGATAGGTTCTAAAATTTTGGCGTATAAAAGCACGAGAAAACTTTTTATGGGATAAGACAGCGAAAAATTACACGATCTCCTGATGGTTATATATAACTGTGGCTAATAGACACCATAGATATTATGATGTACATGTCTACCCTACCATAACCCTCGGACCGGAAAACGATAACATCAATAGGACAGCAGCGCACTGATGGTAGAATATGTAGCTATTTGTCCCGCTAGAATTAATGCCTTACCACGCCATAATGACATTGTCATGTTCCCCGAGGAATAGGGTACATTGTAGACTTGAACATTACGCCTAAAATACAACGCATCTATAACATTTAGCGTTCACGCCTAACCCCATCGGCTAACCGCGAGGCTCGGGTTCGATTCTCGACGGGGACAAGCATTTGTGTGAAGAACATAGATGACTGTATTTCCGGTTCTGAGTGTTTAATAAATTTTTTGTTGTATACTTATATTTAAGTATTTCTATGTATAAGTCTCGTTGACCCCAATAACACAAGCATTTAATGTACTTACTCTGAGGTTATGTCAGTTTGTATGATTCGTCCAGTAATACTTATTATTTTATTATTTATTTATGGTGTCTATAAGCCACATTTCTCTTATCATCAAGAGATCTTTATTATATTCGTTGCCAAAACACTTAAAAAATCATTTCGTCAAGACTAATACTAGTTTTCATTATACATACATATCTTGACGCCAAGTCTTTTGCGTGATAGGCAGAGATTATCGAGTGCCAGGAGCCATGAAAGTCGAGCATTATCCACATTCATTACTCTTTTCATACAAACACGTCGATTTCGGAGATTCTTGACCCCATCCTCGGATAATACAGGAGCTATTTGGTAGTGGAATATCAACCTAGGCCTCCCCGAGTACTCTACAGTCATCCACATTCGCATTGTATATCTGTTTTATCAATCAATAGTTCCCATTAAAAACTTGACAAATTTTAATCCGATGATGATCAAAACATACGATCTCTAAGCGATATACCAAATACGTTGAGCATTTGTTTGAATACATAATGTCTCATATTGAATACTAATTTATTCTATTAATAATTAACGTAACAGAATATAATGAATGTGGAAAGACAGATGGATGGTGTTATGGCGTAGGGGTGTCATAGAGTTCACATAGACCATACAAACGGTACTTGTGACGCGTCTATTCCATTTTTAAATTTACAACTGGATCGGAACCCTGAGAAGATCCAGCGAAAGGCCAAATTGTCAATTCCTACCTATTGTAGTGTTAGTGCTCATTCTTTCGTGTTCAGAATGGAGGGTAAAGAAACCAGATTAAAAATGAGTTGTGAAATCCACTGTTAGGTTATATATATTTTGAGTAAGGCTTGTATCCTTTAATACTAAAAAGTGTAGATACGTAACAAATATATTATAAAACAAAATTTGAATTTGAATTTAAATACCTATTTGAATTTGGTCTAATCTAGGATTTGACCTGGTTTCCCTTCTGGGCTACAGAAGTCAGGCGGCAGATGCTCTGAGTAAAAACTGGTGCTCTTGTTAAATCTTGTGGTAGTAGACGGACCCGATATCATCTGATATAGATTTTTTTGGAATTAGACAACGAACATGCACACGGCTCTTCTAATGGTAAGAGACACCCGTGGCCTATAGACACCATAGACGTTTTAGGTGCATCACGTTCGGGATGCTAGACCTCAGTGCAAGTCTACCAGCTACCCTGCCTTCCGGACCGGAATTCGACAATGTCATTATGGTGGCAGGAACCTATTCCTGTATTGTTCCTGTTACCTATAATGTGGTGAATCCCTACTTGAGTGAATTGCTGTACAGCACTCTACTACCAGAGATTATATTAAAAGTGACACAGTTAACCTATGTTCGCCTCTTATGAGCTGCCTGACAGGGAGGCAGATGGTCTATTCTACACAGAGAACCCGGACCAACACGGAGATAACCCTTCAACTAATCCTGATTGATCTGTGTGATAGAGCTCTTAGGGTGGAGTTAATATTAACTATGCAAACAAATTCGAGAAAAATAGCTAGTGTTGATATAGGTCAAATTAATATCGTCCATTTCAAATGTGGTTAATGAAGTTGACTAAAAATGATACACCGACAAAACCAAGTACCGGATGCAGACTCAATATCAGTACTATAGATATCATTACAACGCAATAATTATTGTCCGCTGTCGTGGGAGAGAACTCGAGATGTTTATGTAAGTCTACTTACGAGAATACTATTAGGTAAATACGTTCGTATCGATACGCTAACGAAGTTACCAGGGTACAAAATAGTGCTGTGAACAGACAAAGCTATATCCGACTAAGGCTGTCGAAAGTTCTGTAATTATTTTCTTAATTAGTATTGGTAATTCGCTTCTGTGGTGTAATAGTACAGCTGTAGCCTGTAAAGACCGATAGCCACGTTGGGTCCCGGGTTCAAAAATGTGTAAAATGCTTACACAGAAAAATCTGAAAAACATTTTAAGAAAAGTTGCCCGACCTGGGAATTGAACCCGGGACCCAACGTGGCTATCGGTCTTTACAGGCTACAGCTGTACCGTTACATTGCCCGAGATCGGAATGTGCCCGAAGTGGCGATAGGCTTGCCACCTATCACATCATGGGCCCTAGTATCTTGGCTAATCGTGGGTGTTCTAGTATATCTACTGGACTTTCGAGTTGTGTATATACTAGCACACCTCCAAGGTGTAAGCCTTCGTGGATAATGGGCGTGAAGGTACTTTTTTTTGTTGGTATCGACATGCTTGATAAGTAACTAGCCAGCTTGGTTTAATTTTGGTAATTATTTACTCATGAATATACTACACAAATTATTCTAGATATATGTTACTGTTATCCTGTTCCATTTTAAAAGGTTGTATTATGTGTATTTGAATAAATCCTGAATTAATAGGAAGAAAGGTGACAATATCCATCGCCTTAGCTATTCCTGCTGCCTAAAGTCTATTTTAGTATTATATTGTGTAAGCAAATGAAAAGGCATGCTGTGATGACTCGGTCATGTGGAATATATAATGAGGATGTGGATGGCTTTGGGTATCTGGGGAGATCTAACTTGAAACTCCACAATTATCCAAGGGTGGTGTCGAGAATTTCCGTAACCGGCATGTTTTTAAGGAATGTGGAGGAAGCTAAGCAAGTTTGTGGGGACCGTGCCGCTTGGCACTCGATACTCTCTGCCTACCTGCCCTACGGGATCTGGCGTTAAGATATGTATGTTTCTGGTCAAACCTATAATATAAAAATATACATATCACCACGCCCATATCTCCATGGGATAGGCAGAGAACTTAATTGCCCACGAGATGTAAAGATTGTATCTTTGGAATTAGAGTTAAATGAAAATCCATCCTAATTTCAAGTACGTAAACCAATTTTTATATCTGTATGGTAATATGTGCGGAAGCGCGCGCTCATGTGTGTGTGTGAGTGTTTGTGTGTGTGTCGCCGATAGATAAGGCGAATTTGTGATAATTTTCGAAGTCATATTAAAATTCAATTACAGAATGCGACGTAATCCGGTGGTTTTCCACTGCTAATGCATCATAAGTGCTTATTGCCAACACAAACACTCTCTATCGGCCATTCCTTACTGCAATTTAACACCATTAATTGATACGTTTGTTTGTTACGACAATTCTACGATACTCAACACCTTATTGGAGGCGTAAGTCATGGGCGCAGCGGAGACGCTTTTGGATTATGACTTATACATGGATCTAAAGGATTAATACTACTCGGTGATTAAACTCCTAATATATAATCGCTAGCTCTTTCTTACTTTTCTACAGACAGCTTTGTAAAGCTGGCGTTGTGAGAGTGAGATAGCTAGCTAGAGATATGACTATAAGACAGATGTTTATTATTGCAGACAGGTCCTTTTTAAGACTGCAATCTCTAGATATTGTCTAGACATTACCTTTATCTTTATAAATTTATATCTTATTTGATTGATATACTTCGTTAAAAATCAAAATCAATTATTTGCAAGTGTACAATGTCATCTGACAGATGAGTTAATGTAAATTTTGTTTAAAGTGTTGAAATATTTATAATATATGATATCAAAATCACCCGAAGACGATTGAAAAATAGCATTTTTGTTTGTGTTACGATTTATATCTTAATAACACTCGCGATTAATCTTTGGGTAATAATTAAGGTCATTACTATAATATAATCCATTAAAATATTTTACAATAACTTAAAGTCAAAAAATTAATGTTTTCTTGTAATAGATATAAAATAAATATGTTGGACCAATACTAAAAACATATTATAATAAATTATAATTATTCGTTTTTAAAATATAAAAACCACCAATCCAGTATAAGTGTAGTCTGTTTAAATTGAGCTTGAAAAACTCAGAAACTACTTTTATCTTAATCGCTTCCGCTTATAATTTAGACCCAATAACTTATTGAATCATTGAATATTTAAATATAACTCTATTTTAAGTTGATAGAGTCTATTATTCCTTAACATGACCGTGAGAAACTTTGCCATCAATCTTTATTTCACACTGATAAGAACCAATGGTAAACGAGACAGTTTATTATTATTTTAGGTTAGTTAATTTATTATTATTAAATTATATGAATCATCAACAATAGTTTTTATATACGTAATGAATTTACGGATAGGAAAAGTTTTTTCCGAGAAACCTTACAGTAATACTATTACTAATACAACTGAACGAAATTAGAATCTTTTTAATTATAGACTAAGGCACACATTGCTTTTTATTTCTTATTTATCTATCTATCATCATCAGCCTATCTTAGTCCACAACTGGACGTAGGCCGCCCCTAGAGTGCGCCACCAGACCCGATCTCCCGCTTTCGCCATCCAGTCACTGCCTTCTTTAATTCGTCGGTCTACCTGGTCAATACGCTTACCGAGACGCGAATTTGTGAGAGACGCTCATTTATCTACAGCTACTATTAATTACTATTGTAAATACATACGTACACCTGCCTACCCTCACAGGGACTTGGGCGTGACGATATTTTTTTAATTATGTATTAATTATTAAGTAGCGACCAGTCCCGACTTCGCACAAGTACACTATACATGTTAGATACATAAAAACCTTCCTCTTAAATCACTCTATCTATTAAAGTAAACCGCATGAAAATCCATTGCGTAGTTTTAAAGATTTCAGCATACATAAGGACAGACAGTGAAAGTGACTTTGTTTTATAATATGAACGAGTGTAGTGATAAATTGCAGATTCGATTTGGTATGATCCTTTCACTGATATCGAAAAGGAAAATGAATCGCTACATGTATTGCTAAAACTAGAGAATGTCTGAACCGATTTGAATAATATCTTTGTTTTATTTAATGAATTCTAAAAAAGTTTTTTATTTAGGGAGAAACTGGAAAATCTTCAAGGCATATAGGAAGATAAATCCTCAAGTTTTTCCCTAACAACTGTTATTGGCTATCAGCTGTCTCAAATAGGTCCCACTACTTTATCTATTCCTACCACCATAACAATCATCATTTTGTGACAAGATACTGCATCTGGAGCAAACGGCAAACGGTAACGAAAATACTTAAAATTCATCATAATGTTGAATAGACGTTTTTAGATTTTGTTAATATTTCAAAAATTACTAAGCAAATTCCCATATATAATTTATACGAAACCATTAAGTTCTTTTAATATTAAGTTAATCATTTCTTCATTAATACAATAAAATAAATAAACTTTCGTCACGTCATTACTCAAAGAGATGGGCGGAGGTACACATAGTACTCATGTACCCAGATCTTGGGTCTGAGGTCCCAGGATGTAACTGATAATAAGTGCGTCACCATATCGGGAACAAATCCAATCACAGACAAGTTTTTCAGATAAATCTATTCCTGCCGCCATAACATTGTCATGTTCCGGTCCGGCAGGTAGGGTAGCCGGTAAATTTGCACATACGGTCTAACAGCTACACACAGACAACATCTATGGTGTCTCCAGGCTACGGTTGTCTTTTACTATCAGGAAACCTGTGTGCTTGTTCGTTGTTCATATCTCATAACAAAACTTATAAGAACAAGTTGCCCGACCCGGAATCTTCTTTTTCAAAGTCGATTAAAAATGAAATGTTGATAATATTTCCGTCTGCAGTCTGTTCTCCACAAGATGTGTTCATGTGTCGATTAAAAAAAATAAAAATATTTATCAGCCATCCCTTTCACGCGTATCGACCTCTCACTCTAAGCCCACATGTGCCTTGCTGGTGTGATCAATGAATATTGTTTTTTATCGTCAAAGGGTTTATAGTATTGGGAATTTTGTATTGACGCAGATGTATACAGTTTGTTTGAAAACATGCTTTTATAATAGTGTAATAATTTCCCACTGCCTCTATAATGATTTGTGTCAAACATTTTTTATCAAATGATCTTTTTATATGAGATTATTTATAGAACGAAATACTAGACTAGGAATCAAATCTAAAACCCTCCTCCTGTACAGTCATATAAACTATTTTGATACATCCGTCTTATGTTTTGTTCGCCTTTGTTTGGTATTTGGAAAATAAGTAGCAGAACAATGTTTTTCTTCTTCTATGTCTCCTCGGTGGCCTAGTGGTACGCGCTTTGGTGTACCGTTTCGGTTATCCAGGTTCGATTGAGTTTTTATAACGTTACGGTGAAGGAAAACATCGTTAGGTAACCCAGAATTTGATCCCGATATGGTGACTGCCTTCTGTCACATCAATGGACCCAATATTGTCAGCAAATCGTGAGTGCATGTGTGCCTCTGCCTAAGCTTTCGGTGATATAGGCGTGACGATATTTATGTTTATTTATTTCTTCTTTGATATTTCATGGAGGTCTGTCATGGCTAACTTTAGATAAAACAACTCATGACTTTAAAAAAGTAATTAAATTAGCAAACGAATTAATAAAAAAACATATTTTAAAAAACCTAACAAATTGAAGCCAAAAAAATATAATTGTTTTTCAAACTCCCGCCAAAAACTGTAGTATAGTGTGCATCGATTAAGCAAGACACAATATACTTTCAACGTACGTTATGCTTCGCAACCGAAGCATTGTCAAAATAACACTCCTGGACTGTCCGAAAAAAACTGGACGGTTGGTGACCACACACGTGATAGAAACAGGTGAAGTCTTTAATGATGTATAAAACATTTTGTATCACTATTTTGGTAACTAGTGATGTGTTCGCGTTTGATGGGAGTGATATAATCATTGATATGTGTCATGTACTTCCACTGGCTACGAGGTTTGCATTTAAATAAATATTAGTTTCGTGCCAATCCTAAATCCGACTTTTGATCTTTAAGATCGAACGTTTGTAGACATTATGCTGTTATTTAAAAGAAATATCATCTAAGGGGTAGGCGGACATACATAGTTATGCACCTACGATTAGCCGACGATATTCATACCTGTCTCGTCATGGAACCTCCATGACAAGATAGTTTTTCAGACAAAATGAAAAACTAATAACATCAAGTTGAATCTACGCGGAAATCGAACCTGGGACCTCGTAAATCAAAGTCGGATACTGACTACGCTCGACCACAAGGCATTTTATTCCTTTAATTTTGATTTACTATAAACAAAACGATATGGTACGACGATATTTTTTCTGTAAATAATGTTATTGAAATGGATTTTGAAGCACCTAAATGATGGAATTGAAATCTTAAATCCTAATTAGTTAATTATTATAATGCACATCACTTATATTTTTTGTAAATATTGCTACTTTTAGGGTTGTTCTGTCTGTCTGTCTGCCTATCGGTCACCAAGTTATATCTCGTGGACTGTAATAGATAGACGATTAAAATTTTCACAAGTCATGTATTTCTGTAGCCGCTACAAAAATGACTAAAAAACAATAAAATAAATGTTTAATTTAGCTCTTATACGTCTTATTCTTTTGCTGTTTTTATAAATAGTAAGGAACCATTCGTGTACGTCCGCCTCGCACTTGGATTTTTTGTTATTTACGGGAGTTACGACGTTTTCACTATGACTTGTTCAGTTATCAATAAGTTTTCTATTGACAGCAATCCGAAAATAAACTCCGGAGGGTAAAATGATATATCGTGTCAGAATGGTTTCGTAGGGAGACCATGAAGGTCGAATACAAAGGGGATACATTTTGTACATTACAAGGTATTTTCTTTGAAAAATCTTAGAAACTTAACTTACATATGCTTTCTGTGTTAACTAAGCAAAATATTAATAGGTTAAATTAAATACAAATTAAAAATTAAATATTTTGGAATGCAAAATATTGTATTATGTAGTGTAATAATACTCAACTGAATTCTGAGACTTATATAATATTAAGTAACTAATGGTCTTTTCATCGGTCCACTAACCACCTTGGCATTAAAACCTGAACATAAAATTATATTTTTAATACTCATACATACATATACATATTTGTATGTTAATTACTTGTAAGGTGAAAATTGTAAATCAAACAAAATATTTTAGATCCACTGATAACTTCTAGGTGTCAAATATTATTGGCCTAGGCAACATGTGCCATTTTCTAGAACGTTCGTTGATAAAAAATGTTAATAAGATTCGGTGAATCGAAATGAAGAGTTATTAACATAATTACCTATTGAGTTTGTTGTAAAATTAATTTATGACTAACAACACTCATAAAACCTGACTTCGACACCTCATTAAGCTTTCAGTTTTCGACAATATTCTCAAAAACAAGTTAATAAGTAATAAGTTGAATTTCATTTTTAATTAATTAATTATTCTTATTATAATTAATAAGCTGTACCGGCGAACTTATGAAGTTCGTCGATACAGCTTTCGCCGCCTGCGCTTAGTGTTATAAAAATATGTTGACTGATACTTAGACCTCATATGCACGCAAAATTTCATGAGAATCGATCGTTTCAGAGTTCAATTATAATCACTGTGACATGAGAGATTTATTCATACGACAAAAATATGTTTAATATGTTTCTTTTTTTGATCGAGCCATTAAAAATAATATTAAGTTAAATGAATAAGTAAAAGATGGCATCCTTGACTGACCATGACGTAACCAACAGATGTAAATAAATAAAATAAATTTGATTATATTAAGCTGTAAATCAGGAAAAATAAAAAATGTGCTAATTAGCTATGAGCCTAAAAAATGATGAAACATTGGAGTTAACTATTTTTTTATTTCTACAAATATTTTTGCAAAATTTCTCAATCCTTGCTAAATTTTTGAATTATTTTAAATTTTCGAATTTACATTCTAACTTGTTAGTTATAAGTTTTCTTTTTGTTTCGAAAAAAGGGTAATAATTTTTTTTTTGAGATATGTTTCCACTATTGTCATTTTAACTCTAGTAGGAGTTGAAATTACATTCATGTGAAATGAAACCCATACATAACTCATACATAATAGGAAACATTGTCTTAAAATGTTTTCAATCATTGTCACCTTACCTCAGGAAAAGAAATGTCATAATTCGTTTCCAATGTCTTTTTCTATCTCCCCCTGTTTGACACGCAAACGACTAGTTCACTAGTGATGTGCCAGTAGCAACCACTAGTATAGTGATGTGCCAGTACGATGTGATGTGCGAAGTATATAATTACCTACTAAGTAATGATAATATAAGAATAAAGATCATAACTAAACTTATTTAATAACAAATATAATTAAAATAATAAAATTATAAAATTCAATTCTAGTTAAATATCATATATATATTTTTACATTAATTCTACTATTTTCACAACTTATATATATTTTATTCTAAAGTGGTAGATTTAAAGTATCAATTCTTGTCTTACATTTTTTTAAATTTTAAAATACTTTTATAGCCGATACGTACCGATGTTGTAAAACACTAGCATAAAATATCTGCAACTTAACTGCGACACTAAGACAACAACTAACTTGAATCCTGAGACTAAACTTCTTAAAATAATACTAACTTTATCCATGTTAATTTATATAAAAAAGTAAATAAAAAAATATCGTCACGCTCATATATCGAAGGAGTAAACAGAGGTACCTACTTGTGTATCTTTATTTTTTTTTTAACAACTAAGTTATTGCTAACCGCATAGTTTTTACAAATTCACTGAATTTTGTGGGTGAGTAGTTCAGCCCCAGTAATAATTATTTTACCCCACTGAAATGCACCCGCGATTAGCCGACGATATTAGGTCCCATGATGTGACTGGTAGCAAGTCGTCAAAGGTAACACTGTTTTACAGATAAAATAAATAACATAATCACTACATAGTATAAAACAAGGTCGCTTTCTCTGTCGTTATATTCCTATGTATGCTTAAATCTTTAAAACTACGCAACGGATTTTGATGCGGTTTTCTTAAATAGATAGAATGATTCAAACGGAAGGTTTTTATGTATATAACATGTATAGTATACCCGTGCGAAGCCGGTGCGGGACGCTAGTGGTTAATAAAACTCACACAAAACCGCGGACACAGACTATATCATAATAATTGAACATTTGACAGCCTATCAATTATTTTAAAATTGTATTTTACAGATAAAACCCACCTGCCGTGTAAAGAGGAAGTGACACTTGGGTTTGAAGGCCGAAAGTCCGTAAATGTTGACATTTGGATATTCCTATCGGTGACAAAAGAATGTGGCCAATAATTAACGATAGTTTTAATGATTACTTTTAATTTATGATTAAAAACTCACCTGCTACTTCCTAGTGGATAGAACCGATTTCGAATAGAATAGAAAAATATTTAATTGAAGCGCTTCTTGTCTATATAATTCTAAAATTTACCTCCATATTGGAACGCGGCAACTCACCGAGAAGATCCGCCCAATGAAACTCAGTGGACTAGTCTTTGTTCTCATTTTCTAAATACATAAATAATATGTATATTCTACAAAAATAAGAGATTGAAGAAGGAGCAATCAATCTCAAACATTTACATTCTAAATATTCTGCAACATTATTACATTTTTTTTAATATTTAATACATTTTATATATGATGGGACTTTACTATCAATTGGTTGATTTTTATCAAATACGCGATAAGTATGATAAATCTGAAAAGAAATCTTATCTTTCAAGGTTATCTAGGTTATGAAGAGAATGTAAGCGGATGAAGCCGCGGGGGTGGATCTAGGAAGA
>DVZL01006006.1:0-11661 GCA_018236625.1 Lasaia peninsularis
CTTTTTTATGGTACAAGACAGCGAACAGGCACACGGGTCTCCAGATGGTAAGAGACAACAGTGGCCTATAGACACCATAGATGTAGTAGGTGCGCCGCTGCCCTGTGGTACCCTACCCTCCGAACCAACAATATCATTATCAATGGGTAAAACATTTAAAATTATAAATGCTAAAATTCATGATTTTCCTTTTTTGTCTGATACTATGTTATTCAGCAAAAAATAATCCTCACTATGAAGCCTTTCGATCGGTATGATAAAGTTATGGGATAATTTTTTTCTCTTGTAGCGGATTCGATTCCCGGTTGTACCAGGTAATGATTTAAAAATCTATGAATGCATTTTAAATTATTATTTAAATTAAAATAAGGTCTTCATTCAGCAAAATGTTCTATCTGCAATATTTAAGGTACCTCCCCTCCATGTGGGACACCCTGAATAAAGTTTGCTACCGTACAACAAACGTAATTAAAGATAATGGTACGGGACCGTTGGTGTGTGAGTCCGACTCGCACTTGGTCGATTTTATTTTATAATATCTTTAAAATACCTTTTCGGCGACTAATTCATCCTTTTCGCCAAAAATAGTCCTCCTCTCCGAGTGACCCAATATAACCCAGCCAACACCAATGTCCTTGATCATGGCTGGCGAAATTTCACCTAAAAAAAACATCATTTGAATTATTCCGAGTTGAATCTGTGCTGGTCCAACGGTCGGAAGTTTCTGTATTATTTTTCAATCAATAATTACTAGGTGGTAGAATAGTGTGCAGCAACTCACCCGGTTTGATAAACGCCTTACCATTTTCGCCATGTTGATATCTCTTACTGAACGGCAGGGTTGCCAGTAGCACATATTCATGTTAGCGACCATAAATTACCTATGGCTTCTATAGACAATAGTCGTCTCTTACCACCAGGAGAGCCCCACTTGTTTGCTATATATACAAATAAATAAAATGCGTGTGTCTATGTGATATTAAAATAATACATATACCAAAATAACATTTTTTAATTTTTTTGTATGTCTGCCTGTTTGTTCCCGCTAATAGTATAAACTGCTAGACCGATTTTGACGGGACTTTCACTGGCAGACAACTGTTGTAATAAGGAGTCGCGGACACAGCTAGTCTTATATCATTTTTAGACTGTACTGTTTGTCGGTTTGTATGTGTTACCGACTCACGAACAAATACAAGTGCCACATCTAAGCTATTTATCATCAAGATCATTCAAGCAGAAGTAGGATATCTCAGATACAATGTCGGTGGTTTCCAATATTACAATAGTCACTAGGTACATAACTAGGTAAATAAAACATGTTTGTCAAAACCAAAGAGTATTAAAAAAGGAATCTGTAATTTTTTTAAGGACTTGTCAAAAACCTTTGAATTACTTAAATTATCGAGTGAGACGTTCAAAACTTTGTTTTTTCAAGACGCAGTACGTAATTAGAAAGTCACAATTAACATTGAAAAAGACTTGAATCAAAGTTTCGAGTTGCTACTTTAATGTGCGAATCTCTTACGAGAATACCTTCAAGTAGTAACAAAATATCGTGCTCTAATTAAGCTAACCTGGATTTAAGATTTTTTTTTAATCAAGGCCTTAACTTCATTTGACGCCGAGAGAGAAGGTCTTCAGCGATTGAGATATACTTTAAATAAATTAAGAAATATAATAATATGACGGTTTGTGTATTTTATTATGATTTAATTGAATTTTCTAATAAGAATGTTAAAATCTATAAAATTAAACAAGTATTACGTTACACACACCAAACAGAAACAGTGTAAACAGTAGATTTTCACTATTCCCGAAACTATGACCATGTCGGTAAAGCTATTATAAAATTCCCATCTTTGTTTGGGTGCAACTTAATAAGTAAAAAATCACTTGCATGAAATGTAATTTCATTTAGGTAACTGATTCCACTTTTTGATTGCTTTTATTAACCAGTAATCTGATTATGATGACAAACTAATAATCATTAATGACAAAACAGATTACTTTTTGATTAATTCCATTAATTAATCCTCAATTGTGATTATACATGATTACAAAATGTTATCATCAATCTAATTACAGTTTGATCTACTCTACCCCCGCCTTAATCGCTTTCTTTCACCGTTACGTCAGTCCTTGTCATTATCCTTAATATCCTAGCCTATACAAATAAAGAGTATATAAGCTGCCAGAATTTCCTTCTCTAAACCTACTTTAATTATTATTTCTTACTAGAACACATAAAATTAAAAAAGACGGTTTCAAACAATCTAAATATAGTGTACAGCTTAGCCCATTAATGCATTTTACTTTCAACAGAAGATATTATTGCCAGTAAAAGATTTCGGTGATTAATAGCTTTGATAGTAAATTAAGCTAGTATTTGAAAAATGAATATCGACTAAGACAGCGAACAATCGAACAGCTCTACTAAAGGAGAGAGACATGTGATTATAGACGCCATAAATGTTGGCAATGCATTGCTGTCTTGTGGTCAGGCTGTAAAGCCTGATACAAGTCTTCCGGCTACCTCACCCTATGGACCAGAACACAACAATGTCATTATGGCGGCAGGAATATGTAAGACAGGAGATTCCTACCCAGTATTCCTGATGAGGGGATCTAGTAATTATCAGTGCACAAATGACCAAAGATATCAAATTACAAGAATTAAAACTAACATTTAAGATGCACAAGATTCCTTACGACAATATTATATTTTCTTAATCCAAAATAGATATTAATAAATACCTGTGAAAGCTCCTTTTGCCACCTTCCAGCAGTTTTGTGCTGCAATTCCAATAGTGTCAGGGAGGATGGACTTCACGTAAGCCAAGTAGATTGCAGGAACTCCAACAACTACCTACAATTTAATTCCCAGCCATAACAATTAAATGACATCAAAATTAATAAATACCATTGGAGTAATTACACAAAAAGAACAAATTGTACGATTGCATAACCTAATACCTTTAAACAAGCAATTATTGCATATATATCAATGATCTTGGAAGCAGCTCCAAAGGTTTTCTTAAATGTTGTACTTAGGGGGTCTTTGGGGCGATAAATCGATCTAACTAGCTATCAGAAAATTTCGTTTTAATCCTACTTTCATTCAATAAAAACCTCCTACAGTATCATTGGAATATGAAGCTAAATTTCACCACCATTTCTGAAGTTAGAATAGCTTGGTCAGAAAATCTGGCGCCTTTAAATGCAGGAAAGCCAGGTTCAAATCTTGGTCCGATTGTTTCTTTAATTTTTCCTCTTTTTATATTATTCATATTTCATCAGTAAGTAATTTGCATAGTTATTATAAATAGATATAATTCTATAAAAACGTGATGTAATAAAAAACCACCAAACAAAGCTCGGTCATCTAGCTACTGGGTGTTAATGAATGGTACTAACATTTAAATGTGTATTAAAAAAACTTGCTCTCATCAGAATCAACTAATGATCTATGATCAATTTATATAGCTAAGATATAAAATTATTTTCAAAGCGAAAGCATGAGTAAAACTCCTTTATTTTATCATTCTTAGTTCATATTAAAAAATTAAATGCAAGCAAATTGCCAATTGTAACATGTTGATGAGTTATCATTTAGTCCTATAACATGGCATTGAACAGACTTTTAGAAAGTCACTTAGATACCCATGTTACAATTGTACGAACTTGTACTTGGGGCCCTATTAATAATTCACACCCTAAAGTAAGTTACAAAGAGATTTTTTAATGGAAAGTATAAGTAAGATTATATAAAGCTTATTTGCTAAGGTGTGACACTTGTCAAGAGGATGTGATACAAAAGCAACTTAGTAAGTGAACTTGCAGAGTATCTATTTATTATAAATGCTAGTAGTCAGTTAAGTTTCCGATTTTTATTTCACATTGTAATGAATTGAATTGTCAGAAGGCTTGAGACTGACATAGAACCACAATACTTTATTTTTTATCCCAATGTATATAAATAGCTTTGTATGTATATAAATAGTATATAAATGTATATAAATAGATAAATAATTTAAGTACCTACAGTGATGTACTACGGCTCATTTGCCTATATATGAGGAACTTAAAAATATATAAAATAATAAGTCAGCTCTTATTTATCACAATTATTTGAAAGCTTTTAAAGGTTAATCCTATACCTAAACAATATATCTATTCAAATAAATAAAATTGGAGTGTCTGTATATAATATTAAAATAAAAATGCATATTATGTATGTCTATAAGGTACATATATTAACAGTATTTTTTAGAATTTTTGTCTGCCTGTTTGTACCCACTAATCTCTGAAAAAGCTGAACCGATTTTGATGGGACTTTCACTAGCAGATAGTTAATGAAATAAGGAACCTCTTAGGCTACTTTTATTTTAAAAATTTATTTTAGAAATCTATAAAATAAAATAATTAAATAAAAACAAGTACAAAGTCGCGGGGACAGCTAGTTAAAACATTCATTCAATACTTTGCCTCTAGGAGATCTATGCACTGCCTACTGCAAAGCCAGTACTGTGAGTATAACAGAGAAAAAAAGAGACTTGTAAGCAGGTGGATTATACTACTTACTTGTATAATACACAAGAATTGCCGATCAGCTTCAAGATGGCACTTACATGACATACATATGCGGAACTGTGCCTGGGTAGGTTTTTCCAGACTGTATATGTGTATAGTGAATAGGCATCTTTTAGCTCAGAGTGTGCCACCTTAGACCCATTCATTACTTTGGGGTTATTATATTAGACTACAATTTACAAAAAAAAACACAAATCGCCAAGCTCTGAATTACTACAGCAATAAGTAGGTTGCTAAGTTGTTTTTTTAAATTATATCGCAACAGCCATATGTTATTACAGAATTTTAAACACAACAGACAAACTTTTTTGGGGCCACAATGTTTAACAAATTTTAGAGGAGGGCCAAACATATACACGAAAATGCATTTTGTGTCAGAACATTATAATAGTGCTCTGTAAACTATACAGGCCAATGTACTCTATCACAAACTGGAGTTGGTTCTCAGGCCTTACTTTGCCCATCACTGTATTGGATTATCAAGTTAACAGCATTCATTTACATCTATTGAACACATTAATAATTATAGTAAAATTATTTATATTCAGAAAATTCTCTCAAAATAATATAATATGCTTACTCTGTGACTATTATTTATTTTGAAAATAGTTTAGTTAAATATAGTAAAATAGTTTTTCAGTGAATTCACTCTAAATATATTGTGTACTTAACTTTATGCGGGTACTTGTTAAATTAATTAAATTCAGGAACTTTTTTTATTCTTAAATTTAGAAATGATTTACGGATATCTAGGTCTTTAAAAATTGGTTTGAATATAAATATTTATACGACGTAAATTTTATTTTGGGATCATCTCTTTTGTCATGAAAATCAACATTTTCTTGAAAGTATTAAATCAAAAATAGTTCAGACCTTTATGTAACATAATTACCTCAACATTGGAGTCAAGTGGGCCCTTCTTCAAATTGTTCACTATTTCATTAATTTGGTTTTTATCTCCGTTCATCTTCCAGTTACCACCAACGACGAATTTACGACCCATATTGTGATTAATTTCTGTACAACAAAGCTTTGATTAATCCGTGCAATCATGATGTAATGAATATAACTGTTATAAATCATAAGATAAAAATTTTTGCTGATACTAAATATTAGAAGATACCGTGTATTTAAACTTACAGTTTGTAGGAACTTGCTCAGACGATGTATTTTCAAAGAATGCAGATACTTTCAAGTGATTAACTGATTGCCGGTAGAAATTAAAATCAAAGAACCTACTTGACTGATAATTCTCTGTTTAATACTATGCTTTTTGTTCTCGATGCACAATGTAAAATACAGTTTAAAATACTAGCTTTTGATTGGCTTTTTTTGAACTCGTTGATGATGATAATATTTTTGGTCCAATGAGAGAAGTAATGAAAATGACAGTTTGTGTTCCAAATATTTTCTGTAATGGACAACAAAATAAAGATGTATGACCTTTATGACATTGAGATTGTATTATTAAGCTAAGTACACAATATTGAGATTTTATGTGGAAAAGTGAAAGAAACTTTCTACATTAATTGAAACTAAGGTTTATGGAATATACTGATACCTAGTAAGAAAAGAATGAATTTAAAAATATATATCATCACTTAAATTGTAGCTTGTAGCTGATTAGCTATTTAGTGTTACAAAACAAATTACAAAGTACAATATTTATTTAGGTATTTAGGTATTCTCAGCAATATTAAACACCCACCTCGTTATTTTAGGACCGGCTATTTCATTTTTATTAGGCCGACTTGTTTTAACTTTACAAAGCTGGCAAAAAGAAAGGTTTTAGGTTAGGTCTAGAGAAAATTAAGAATAATGCATCTAATGGATATATCTTTGTTAGAGGTATTATTTTCTAATGGTACCTTAGGCTTCATGAGTGAAAACGCGATTTATTTAAAAAAATCTGTCTTCAATAATTTATTGTGCGCTGAAACAGAGTTTATCTCCTGACAATATGTTGGCTCTTGTGATTGGCTAAAAATCACTGATAACCATCGACAATCGACTCAAAAAAAAATAGTGACATTAGTTGACAGATAATGTTGCTGGTTGGTCGTATTTTCCCCTAAATTCGGTTACTGAGGATTGGGTAAATATTGATATTATGTTGTGTGATATTAACTTTTCTGTTTTAATCTTGATTTTTTTAACATATCATCTATTAAAATCATGCGTAAGATATTTAAAACATTCTAAATTATAATTTACACCCTAATTTATTTTAAGCTTTATAAATAAAACTTCAAAGTTATCTTCATTTTCATTTTTATTATTTGGGAATTGCATGGAAAAGGGCTGGCAATCATTTTGTTAACAGCTTGTCAAGTCAAATTACAAACAGTGCGCTACAAACGTCAACAACAGAGCACTCAATAGTCAACATTCAATAATTTCAGTTTAAAATTCGCGGAGAACGGTGCACTGGGTGTAGCAAAGTGAATTTAACTGGGCGTTGAAGTAATCAATTAAAAAAAGTCGCAACTACTTTTTATTTGAAGCAGTTAGTAATTATTAAGATTAGTGTAGAATTTCAAATGATAAAACAAAATTACCATTTCCGTAGATAGTTTAATATCAATTTCATTAATTACAATGATAGGTTCCTTTAAATTCAATATTATTGATTACTTACTTACAATTTTGCAGCCAATGTCGCGCGAAGAAAATACCCCTTTTAACAATGAAAATAACGGCACTAAAAAGAATAAGAACGATAAACCAAAGAACTACGAAGAAAAAAATCCTCCAAACAATGAAAATAATGGTCCTAAAAAGAATGTAAATGAAAAATCTAAGAAGTTTATTTCAAACTACTTTCCGCCTAAGTATGTGTAACGTATTTAAATTATTTCAACAAACTGTTATACATTAAAAAAACTATCTCGAGATCCCGCTAGTCAAAAAACATCTGAGCAATTTATAATTTTTTTTCTTATTTGTATCCCATTAAAGGCATTTTATGACGGGACCAAAATTAAAAATAATAAATCTAATAACTATTAGGTATAACAATTCCTTTGTGAACATGCTTTTATGGGGTTCTCTTCACAACTTACATTATTGAAATATGAAATAATGATTAAAGTTCTCTTAGTCTCTGTTTGCTCAAATATATTGCAATTGTTAATCGTCTCTTAGCTCCTAAGGCTAAAAAAATGTCTGGCTTCAATTTATATTTATTAAAATATTTGTTACTATATTAGTATTTTCTCTAATTTTCATTGTTTCTGTCATCTTCAAATAAAGGTAGTGCTCTGATTTCCTATAATGGTAGTGCAAAAGGTTGTGAAGATGTTGTCTTCTATGAAGCATTCACATTTTCACAAAATTGTTCAGAGAGACTAGACTGCTTACAAAATTATCTGACCATAATATGTACACAACTAGATTCTTTCTTCATTTACTCTAGACAATTATTCCTTTAATGGAAGAAATTCAAAACTTCTAATTCGTTGTGTTGGACTGTAGCTAGATCTCATTTTCTGTCACTTTATATATTTTATCTTTTTAACACTATTAGTGTAATACATTTGCAAGAATTAATAGAATGTTTTTGATTGAGAAATATTTTTAAACAATTTACTGGATCTGTTTTTATTTAATTGAGTAACAAATAATATACCATTTTATTACCAAAGAATAATTTTTTCAATAATATAATGAAAATTTAGTTACTTATGTACAAACTTTGTGTTGTATGACCCAAAAAGGACTTATGTATGAATATTTTGAGACAAATTTATTAGAACCTTGTAGTAAAGTTTAATCAAATTTAATTTAAGAATTAGGGTGGTTTATGTTAGAGGCTATATACAGCTTCAATAAATACAAGAGTTTATATAATTACTTTTGTTTCCGAGTTCATTTTTTCTTCATTTTAAATTACTCCATTAAGTACTCACATATAGTAAGATCATTTTGTGTTTGATCAGTTAACAACTTATCATTTTGGTTACAGGAACGTGCCAGTTCAGGCTGTACCCGCTGAAAAATCACCAATGATTCACCAAAAAGTTCTCGGTGAAATTGATCCACAGAAAATGCCTATCGAAGTGGTGAAAGAACTTAGGGATCAGTATTGGCGAACACTGGCTGAAGAGAAACGGTAAAATCATACTTATTTTGAAAAATGAATGTCTCATATTTTGATTTATTAGTTGATCAAGATTATATTATTTTGTTTGGTTTTAGATTGGAACTTGAAGAAGCTTTGGCTGAAAATGAAAGACTATTCAAAATAAAGGCAGAATTGATTAGAAAAAATAAAAACTTTAGAGAGATGCTCGAAGAGGCTAAAAGTTTTGTTACAGTTTTTGAAGTAAGAAATTCTTACTTTTACCACTCTTATATTAATTCTATTATGCATTTAAACATTTCAGGAAATTGTGGTACTTGGAAATTATATGCTTGACCAGATTATATTATTTTATTATTAAATCAAATACAAAATTGAAAGATTAGGGTCATCAACCATGCTGTTGTGTTATCATATTTAAAAAAACTGTTGTTATGTTTTTGACTGATTGTTTAAGTTTTTTCATTCTAAAAGTAACCCTTTTCAACTCCGTGTGTTTGTGTAGTACATTTAGCCACAATCCAGGCATTGAGGGTTAAATTTCGGACATATTTCTGCAATTGTAATGTTATCAATAATTTAATATTTTACAGGAGGTTGTGAAAAACCTTGCTGACGATACTGGTATCGATTTAGCTGAATCCGAAGATGACGAGGAAGAATGAATTACTTTGAATGAATGTATTTCGTGTTATATCAATATAATTGTTGTGTATAAATGTAATTTATTTAATTATTAAATCTCTTTATGTCGTAATGAATAAATAATATGTACAAGTATACTTATTTTTATTCCATATTCTTTTCCCTGTTTTTGTATGCGAAAAAGCTGACGTTAAGAGATAACCAGGGTCTATAGACACTATGGATATCATAGTCTATTTTCCTGTTACTGAGGAGATATCTCCTGAGTATAGACACCTGTCATTTTAATGGAAGTTATAGATAAGGTGGTGGATCCACGTCCTGGCAGCACGGCACTACGACCAATAGAGTCCGATGCTAACATCTGATTGTGAATAAATTTAGTTAAAATGCTGGGGCGTGACTAGAAATGTTTCTGAATGCCGCCGATTGCGACAAATGGAAGATAATTCATTTTTATTTACCCTTCGTGCTCTCAAATAGCATTCATTTGTTTGCGATGAAAGTTTTCCTATCGAAGTTGTTTGCCAATGAAAAGTTTTTTATAGAAATGCAATATCACGATTTTTTAAAACAAGGGCGAAGCATTTCATTAGTGAGAACTAACATAGCATTTAAATTTCCTTTCGAATGCAGAACCGCAAAGCTATCGAATGTTTACGTAATAAGCATAAAGAATATAATGTTTCATCGTTACCCGCTGACCAATTAACCAATCAGATCACTCATAATTTCAAATTCTGAGTGATTGGATTGGTTCTTAATGATCATTTGATAGCGCACTTTGGGGGAAGTTTACGTCCAGCAGTGGAGTAAATTGGAAGCCCTTATTTCAACAACGAACGGTTGCGTTCATAATAATAATCCTAGCAAAACATCTGTATAGATGATACATTGCATTCTTAACGCGAACGTGATAGACAATGATTATTGGTGTACCACGATTTAATATAAATAATTTATAGATATGGTTGTTACTTGTTTTAAAAACGGTGTGGTGAAGACGTCAGGATATTATGTGAGTCATTAAGTACATACATCCCGTATTTTACCCGTAAGAAAGGTTGGTCTATTCTACACAAGGGACCAACCGCACCAACATTTGGAAACACCACTGTCCTATATTACTTCTATGTCTGCTGGAATAATTGTCTACCTCCTATAAGCTTGCTGGAAACATGGTGTATCGAGGTTGGATCTTACGGGTGACAGCCTGTGGTCTTCGGTGTAGATAGTCATATCGAATCATCAGCTAGCTAGCTATCAGGGTTCATGAGATACAGTCTGGTGACAGACAGACAGACAGTGAAGGTACGGAACCCTAAAAACCGCGTGGCTAAGAACAAATCAGTCATTAATCAAAAAAATTGTGTAGTGGCGTACCCAGCCATGCGTAACTTGGACCTTCTTCACGTTTGGCCCAGCGAGACCTTTTTAAACACATTGCCACTAGAGTTGTAAAAAATGAAATCGCTTCTCTTCGCTCTCGGTCTATAACTTCGCCCACGTTTCATATTCCACGCTACACTACTGCATATGAGATACGAGCTGCCTAATAAATCGGTTTAAACTTTAGAACAGTACGTTCCCTTATTAATTGTTGTTTAACTAACGTAACTTTGTAAGAGTATCCTACATACATCGTACCCAGAATAATATAAATATATAAAGGGACCCATACAACAGAGTTGATTGTTTATAGATAATGATACGGAACTCTTCGTGCGCGAGACCGACTCTCACTTGACGGATTTTTGTTTCCGCGTCGGATCAGCGGTATGTAGGTACTATGTTCAAGATTAAAGCTCCTTGTCTTAAATAAAGGTGACCGATATAACACTTAAGAGCATCGGTTTTCTCTCATTATTCCCGTCTAGATCAGTCTAAAGTCCAGACGTTTGGCTCAGTTGAACAAATTAAAAATAATGGTTTGGAAAAATCTCTACCAGTCTATGTGAATGTGGTCCCAAATGTATGAGAAAAAACCACAGACCACATACCCAAAGTGGTCTGTGGAAAAAACCAACTTCAAATTTCACATTGATACTCTTTAAAAAATTATAACTGACTTTAATGCTGAACTTAATTTTTTTTTTAATTGTTTGGTGATCAAATTGGTGTCCGACTTTGATCATACCCTATCAGACGCCGGGAGTCTATAGGGAGTCTAGAGTGGGAAGTTGATTTAACAATAATAGTCCCGTTGTCGTTTCAGTGAACGGTCTTATAGACAAGAGTCTCGACCAACACCTTAAGAGACTTTCCTTACATACCTGGATTAAGGGCCGGATTCAGAAGGCAGCAATTTTGGGGACGGCAAGCATTGTGCGGAGATTCCTCAA
>DVZL01006007.1:0-11661 GCA_018236625.1 Lasaia peninsularis
AAAACTAAGCAACGGATTTTGATGCGGTTTTTTAATAGATGGAGTGATTCAAGAGGAAGGTTTTTATGTATATAACAAGTATAGTGCGAAGCCGGGGCGGGTCGCTAGTAATAAATAAATAAATGTCACTGGACAAAATTACACAAATTGATCTAACCCCAAGTAAGCAAATTATATGCTTGTGTTATGGGTGTGAGACAACGATATCAATTCATAGAAATACTCAAATAGATGTTAGAATAAATTTAATATACACAATGCCTCCCCCTGTCGGGAATATAACCCGAGCCTCGTGATTGGTCGATGGAATTAGGCGTGTACGCTAATCCCTGAACCAACGAGACGGTCAAAAAAAGAAAGATCAATTATTGGATAGCTACAGATACCCAGAGAGACTTTGGTTGACATTCGACCAAATGGCTCGAGTATTGCAAGAGAATAATGTCAAGATACTCCGAAGCTGGAGTGTTTGAGTGAAGCGTGTAATGTCTCAAATCCCTTAATTGACGGAACCCTTTATGGAAACTGAGCTCTTAAATGAAATTATTATCTTTATGAATTGATCGAGAGAACATACTTCGATTGTTGATCCGTTGTTTGTATTTCAGAGATGCTTAATTTTTTTTGTATTCTCGCGGAGTCCCCACTACGGCTTCGCGGAACCCTAGGGCTTCACTGAACATGCTTTGAGTATAGCTGGTTTAATGAATGTGGAGGAAGCCAGTCAAGTATGTAAGAATGGTGACATTTGGCACTCTGCCTACCCAGCAAGGGACTTGGCGTGAAGATACGTAAATAGGTATAAGACCTTTAAAAACGAATAAGGTTTAGATATCTGCGGGAGCTATTTTAATTTAGAAAATTTCCTCTAGACATCAGACCTACTTGAATATCCTCTTAAGAAAAGCGAGGGTTCTTTGACACTTACAGCGCGACTAGTACCGTCTCTAATTGGATTGAAGAAATGTACTACAAAACGTTGCAAATATTCAGTGAAAAACAATCGGCCAAGTGGGAGTCGGACTCGCGAATGAAGGTTTCCGTATCTTAATCTATAAAAACGACTTTTTTATATGGGAGCACCCTTTATATGTTTACTTTATGTTGTTTTTAGTTTATGTTATAGCGGAAACAGAAATATATCATCTGTGAAAATTTCAACTTTTTTATTAACTTTGACCACCTCGACCAACGAGAGGCTAGCGTACACGCCTAACTGCATCGACTAACCGCGAGACTCGGGTTCATTCCCTACGGGGATAGACATTTGTGTGATGATCCTAGATGTTTTGTATTTCCTGGTCTGGGTGTTTATTAAATTTATTCTTGTATCTATTTAAGTATTTCTATGTATTAGTATCGTTGACTAACGCCCATAACACAAGCACATAATTTGCTTACTTGCTTAGTAATTTTTTTTTATAGAGGTTTACGAGGTACAGCCTGGTGACTAGACAGACAGCGGAGTTTCAGTAATAGGTTTTACCCTTTGAATACGGAACCTTAACACCATGTACTCTTTCGCAAATCACTTTTAATTCTAAAAATATTTTTTACAGCATCATCAGAACTAAAAGTAAAGTTACTTAAGTTTTATTTAAAATATGAATGTGTGCAAGTTTCACAAACCGCTAACGACGAAACATTTATAATATACTTATTGCTTATATTAATTTACCTAAAGTGCCTATCATAAAGTCCGTGCTCGTCGTTATCATATTAGACAGAAACACCCAACGACTTGACAGCAACTTGAAACTGTCCATTTTAATTTATCCACGATATTTTATCTGATATTTTTTATCAATAAAAATCCTTCCAACTTGCATATTATTTTCTAACTTAGTAATGCATACATATTTTCAAGTTAAGATAATAATTAAATGAAAATATGTAACAGAATGTAATGGCTACCTTAACCTACAAATCGGAACACGACAAGGTCATTATGACGGCTGGAATAGTTGAGGCGGTGTACCCCTACCCGAGCGAGTTGCTGCATAGCACTCTACCACCAGTGGTCATGTTGGTAGAAACCCAATACCTATATTCACCTCTTACGAGCTGCCCTGTAGGGAGGCATATGGTCTATTCTATACTGAAAACCCGGACCAACACGGTGAAAATTTTTGAGGCGATGGAAAAGTTTGAGTACTGCTCTGTAGAACTATCAGAAAAACATGTGCTTAAAGCATCGTATTTCTATCACAGACGAAATTATAATCGAGAAAAAAGGTTCTTTCGACGATAAGAAATATCCTTATTGATTTCTCTTAGTTAGAACATATATAGTCAATGAAATTTGCGAAACATGACATCAAAAGTTAGTGGTTTTTATCTTTCGCAAATAAGTCTAAACAAATAAATATAAACGCAAATAAATAATAAGAAGTATAAACTGTCTTTGCCCAATTGACAGACATAAGCACACAAGTAACAACTATTACGCTTTTTATGTATAAAACAAATAATATAAAAAAAATATCCGCCTTAATAACAAAAATTTAGAATGTGAATAAGAATGAAGTTTTTAATGTTACAAGACAAACATGCAGATGATTGTCCTGGTACATCTATACAAATAAACACCCAAGATGTTAATGGCGTTTATCTAGCATGAGACTGAGATATATTCTACTTAAATAATAATTTATAGGTGATAAAATAGTTATAGGTTTTTTTACTGGTTTCAACTCAAGTATTTTCTGGGTTTATTTAAATAAACCAACTGCTTAATGAGAATAGTTTCTAAAAAACAAGCATGGGATTGTCACTAATATCGAAAAAGTAATATGGCTGTGAATTCTCCCAGAGTAATATTCACTGTTTGATATCGCCATAAAGATTCACTTTATTTAGAAAAATAGAGGAATCGGTAAATGAACATAAGCAGTAGGTGGTGGTGGTTTTGAAATGACTCTACCAAAGTGATATTCACCGCCTTACGTACTTCTACCGCCATAGATTCACTAATAGTTGGTAAATTAAGGGAGTCGATAAACTTACATAAGCACTAGGCTCAGATAGTTACACTAGGCGGCGCATTTACTTATCAGACATTCTGCATGATATCTAATATTATAGAAGAAAATGGATGATCAGAGTACCTTTTCTCAGTACTTTTAATGATTGATAATGATTTACAAGTGCGAGAACAACAAAACGTGTAAAATAGTAGAATCCACAGATCATACTCCAAGATTAACATTACGGATAGAAGTAGCCATGGAAAATGCTTAAGTATTAACAGAAAATCTAGCAGAAACATTAGCCACCGATAGAGAAAGTATGACAGGAGTAAAGCTGTACCGTATACTTACCGAACTGCCTCAAGAGGTGCTGGAAATGACACACCTGCATTATCCCGATAATACATCCGCTGCGGCGTTCCAGAGGTGGGCCCACAACACTCTGTTCAAAGGGTTCACTAATTATGACGTGAAACTAGCTCTGATACACGATTCGCCGGACCATGCATTGAAAAAACAAAAATGCAAATCAAGCTGCAAGCAATGCGTGGGGTTTAAGTTTAAGCACTACCTAAAACACCACTTAAGAAAACTTGCGAGCTCTATTGGAACTCACATTTGCAAGGGCTGCTTTTCTTACGGAGGGTTTGCATTGGAAACTCAGTCGGTAACTTGTGATTAAACATCGGGATATCCTTTTCATATCACTGAAATACAAGTACATTTGGTATCGTCTATCAAAATTTTAAAGTCACTACACAATATTAAGTGGGAGACGTATTGATTTTCGTCGTACCATCGCGGATGATATCGGCGATACTCATTTGTTTTGCGTTTCGACACTCAGACGTGTGCACGAATACCGAGCCGAGAATGCGATAAGATGCTAAATGAGACATTAAAGTTTAAGTCTCGCCCTGCACAGGAGACCCGGCATAGCACATGGACTCCACGCACGCACATTAACGCGCAAACTCGTGTTCGTGTGAGGGTAGCGCGCACACAAGCGCACTACAACCCTCGATCAATATTCGCCCCCAATCCTCCAGTTCGTACAACTTTTATGATTTCGTTAATGAAACTGTTACCCTTCGTTTGGGTTTTGGAAATTTTATTTACGACAGCAGTTAGAATGAATATTAATTTTGGATAGTGCAACAAATTGTTGATTAATCAAAATATAATGATGGTTTATTACGAAAGTACGGCTGATACGATTTTTATTATTTTTTTTAAGATTAACCAATTACGAAAGAAAAAGATGGGTCAAATGTAATTCTTTAGAATTGTCAATTATTTCAAATACGTCATTTTGCAGTTTTTTTTTCGAAAGCTATCAGGATTAGACTCTAGTAACTACAAAAGGATATGGGATCTGTTCCTAAACCTATTTTTTTATTTTGGTACTTTGCCATACAAATTGATAAGTCAACTTTCTAAAAACATTTGAGATAGTAACGTCGTTAAAAAAACTTTCAATGCAATGAAATTGCGACTTAATTGTTTGTGCAATAAGGTCATCTTTTTTTGACATTGACACGTCGTGTTATTTTAATACGGAAAACCTCATGTAACAGTATGTCGTATTTAATTCTTACATTAGGACAATTTTAAACAAAATTAGAAATATCTGAATGGCCTATAGAAGGTGACAGCAACGAGAACTCTCACGAAATTTTTTTAATTTTTCTTTTTAAATATAGAAACACGAAAAATATAAAAACGAAAGTTAATTGCCATTTACAATGGGAAGGCACTCCCAGTAATCTACCTCATTGACTATCAGCATAAACTTGATAGTTATAAAAGGAGAAGTAATTTTAAAATGGTTTCCATGTTGGATACATTTTCCAACTGCAAATATACTTATCTTGCAAGTACTTGATAAACTCCCAGTGAAATTAATATTTAATCAATTTGGTTTTTAATATATATAACTTAAAGTAAAAAAATGTGAAGTTTGGACGAACATCAAATGTATTAAAATGTGTTAAAAGGATATAGAAGACAGAAGGGGCCTCTAGAATGTTAAGCCCAATGCTAGTATGCTCAACATGCAAGTCTTATTCTTGGAACTTATAACCTAGCATAGTACATAATCCTCTAGAAATTCCTAATGTTTATCTCGAAATTAAAAAAAGAAATAGACAATAACAGCTTGACATTTTCCAAATTTGGAACTTTACAAATAAGATGGATGTGCACAAAATATTTACATATTAATGTAATTTTGAAATGCCTAGATTTAGTCTATCTAGTCTCATGAAGAGCCAAAGGAAACCCATTTGAAATAAAAAAATATTTTATTCATACTACTTATATAGTTATTCCCTACTTTGGCTTTTCTAAAAAAAAATTATCTTAGTCAGTCACTTGACAAGGATCTGATCATTTAAAAAAAAAGCATACATTGTTAAAATTAATCACAAAATATGGCTTTTAGATTTCTTGTGAGAATGATTATAAAAAATAAATTTAAAAAGCTTTTTATTTTAAAAGAGATTATACAATTAAATATTTTCATTCGGGTTTGTTGAGGATGATTATAAAATATAATGACACTTATTGAGGACGGATTATAACAAACTTGAATTCTGTATTATTGAAAATTTTAATTTCTCCTTCTGTCTTCACTTACTATTTTTAAAAATGCTAAATTCCCCATCCATTGAAATATCCCATCATTTTATTACATCATCTTAAATAAGATTTTTAAATCCCAACTTTAACATAAATAAATTTAGATCTTTTTTATGGAACTTAATACCTATTCGTGTTTGTGTGTTTTAATTTAGATTTAAGATACATTAATAAAGTACAAATGCAAAAAAATAGATTTTAATTTGTTGATTCTTTAACCCAACTTAGTAATTCTTTATAAAGTGACTTCAGAGAAAAACTAATATGTGTTTTTATTTATTGTGTTCATGAGTTTTTAAATCTAACAAAACTAATATATGTTCTGTTGGCTATAATGAAATCCATGGATCTTTTTATGGAATTGACTTTTTCAATTTGAATTAATATCACTTATATAGAATAGGTCTAAACATTAAAGTATGGATATATTACGGTTCATATAAGGTTAATAAAATATCAATAGCCAATTTTGTGAATACGGTTAAATTTTAAAATAAAATTAATTAAATGACACTTGCAAACAGTACATTACCGTTGTTAGTGTACTTATTACCATTATTACTAGACATTTGGAAACAGAGAAGAATATTATAAGCAAAAAAAGTTTAGTTGAAAAATAAGTAAAAGCTTTTAAAAAGAGAAAACTATGCAACAAAAATTCAAATTTACTCACATAAAACTCTCGTAGCCATGGAAGTGAATCCGATAATTGCTTCTAATTTACATATAAGTTAATTTTTTTTGGGGCTCCGTACTTATGAAGTCATAATTTAGTAGCGCAAAAAAATCAAGAGAATAATTTTAATACGAGCTTGGAATAAGTAAGTCTGTTTATATAGTATTATTATTTGATATTTTCACAAATCATTATTTCTCAAGTATCTTTTTTCAGAGGAAAATTAATGAATTAAGTGCATAATTGTAATGTAAATATTATCAGAATCCAAGTCAAGTCAGATTGATTCAATTCATTTTGAATTAACATTTGACAATTACATTTTGAATAATGACAAGCTATTTCAGTGCTGACAGTTAAGTTCCGAGTTACAGACGTAAAACTAAAAGTCTCATATAAGACGATTACACTCATAACAAAGACGTGTTCTTAGAGCCTCAATATTAAACAACTAGCTAGGTATCTCATTATTATAAAGGTAATTTTATTCACAAATTTATTACTTGTTAAATTAGGTAGTGCTGAGGAGGATATAATCATTACATTTTAAATAGCATTTTACTGGAAACATCGTCATGTTGTACCTATTGGTTCATATTTAGCCTTTCTGAATAGTACCTAACTATTCATTTTATCAGCATGAAACTATAAATAATACGTAAACAAGTTACCAATACGTAATACAGCTAATTTATATATAGAATAGATAACTTTTCTTTCTGCGAGTTTTGCGAAGTTGACAAAACTAAATCATTGACCAAAAGTAATATTTGGACTTTTTGTCAAAGGAGAATTATATGTATAACAACGACCTATGCTCACTAAATATAGAGTATTGCTGTCTGTTTCTAGACACGACAGCGTTAAAATAAATCTTTAAATAAATATGATAGTTGCTGTATGTGAAGTTTAATATCGCAGACAGGTTGTTGTTAAGAGTGCAATTTCTAGATAACCTTTAACTTCATGGTAGCCGGTCACAAGACACCATAGATGTTAAAAGCGCGTCCACATTTTTAACATTTATTATGTCTATTATAGTAGGTACGGTTGTTAGGTACTTAACATCAGGAGAGCCGAGTGTTAGTTTGCTGTCTTATTCTATAACAAAATATTAGTGTCATGAGGTGACATTTGACATCGACAGTTACTCTCAAGGTCAGCTGTTTAAAGTACAACTAAGAAGAAGAAGAACTAAATTATTTTCATTCAATCTTTATATATTTTGTTTACAAATAACATTACTTAAATTTAATTTCGTTTCCTGAATATTTCTGTATAATTTTGATTTATTTTTATTTATTATTTTAACAATCACGTTGATTATACTAATAGTAAATCCATTTTTCGTTGGACATATAATATGGCTATAGTTTATAGGAATAAGTATTGTTTCTTAGATCATAAGAAATATTCCTCACGAATATATAAAAGAGTGGATAGGAATAATTCAATAACATCCTTCACACTATCGTCAATTTTATTTACCATCAGGAACGAGAATAGAAAAACAAACAAAAAAAGAATAAGGAAATCAGACTATGTGATTGAAGAAGTAATAAGTATGTCTAATCCTTTAGTACCTCATATTTATATCACAATTTTGATTAATATTTTTATCTTGTTGCAGACCTTAAAGGTAAAAGGGATGTATCTTGAATTTATGGATATGGTTAAAGAAATAAATTTACAAACTGGTTCTCCGCAACTACAATGTATTTCAGAAAGCACAGTACGACAATATTCGAAAACGTTATTCGAACAAACTGTATTCAATCATGATGGTATTAGTGGTGGAAATAATTCAGATATAGCTCTCACATGTAAAATTCAAGACGAAGACTTTATTGTTCCAAGCAAATCAAGGTTTTTGTATTATTTGTCATAATTTTTGACTTACTCTTTGCAGTTTTTTGTTTCAGTGCAGCAGTGCACCTACAATATCTATGATGTCTATAGGCCATGTTTGTCTTTTAACATCAGGAGACCCGTGTGCTTGTTTACCGTCTTTTCCTATAAAAAGAAGATATACCTATAAAAATATATTATGATTTTAAGCAAGCAAGCAGATTGATATCCTGATGCTAAGAACAAGACATAGACTTGTGACTAAAATGTTAAGAATTACATATCTATCTTCTGACTAACATAAAGTTAATAAAAGTAAGAGTTTTTCATCATTGCACATACTGCATTTTAATAATGTATTAGATCAACTGTTTTTAAAAGGATCTTTCCTTTTTTTTCTGTGTTAGTTTACACCCTATTAGACCTTAGCTCCCTTGCCTAATTGCTCTGATTAATAGACAACCTCAGCCTTAAATTATTTTTAGTTTACTTGAAAAAAAAACCAATATATGAGCTACATTATAAATAATTTAAACAGTGGTGTAACTATACTGTTTGAGGCCTGTGGCAAATACAACGGAAGAAACTATTTTTTTTACTAAGAATTTAATAATAAATATTGGGAGTTGGAATTTTGCAACTTGCCACCCTGTAATTACCACTGAATTCAACATAGATATTATTAGTAATTATGTTCCAGAATTAAACATTAATGTTGCTGTTGTTCCTACCTATGTGTAACATTAAATTGACAAATTTTCAGATTTTATTGTGGTTGTATCAAAGAACAATGTATCAAGTTACAGGGCTGTAAGTTTGACATTGTCATAGCAGATCCTCCTTGGTGGAATAAATATATAAGAAGATTAAAGACAGCAAATAATAAAATGAGGTAGTTACTTTTGTAAGTTCAGATATATAGTTCTGTGGTCAAGAATTGTCGATTCCTGGGTAGAACAATGTGTTCTATGAACTTTTTCAGTTGGTTGAAAAAACATAATGTTGCCTGCAATTAATTGTACCTGATATGGAGATGGTAATGCCAGCTGTCATCTCATGGGTCCTAATATTGTTGTTTAATCATGGGTGCATAAGTATGTACCTCTAGCATGATGATTTTAATTTATTGGGTAAAAAGTAGATCATATAGCATGGATATTTTCACTAATGGTAATCATGCATATCGTCTCCAAAAGTTGGTGTGTAATATTCTTTGCTAGGTATGAAATTAGTATATGGCACTATAGGTGTGATGTTGGTAGAGATTCTACAGTGAACTGAAAATAATTCTGATATTTGTAATTTTTGCAGCTATTCCATGATGTACAATGACGAAGTTGCTTCCCTCCCTGTAAAAGAACTATTAGCTGACAATTGTCTCATCGCAATGTGGTGTACAAATGCTGAAAGCAATATTGCTGCTGTTAAGAATCTTATATTTCCTCAATGGGGTGTGGAGTACCTTGCAACATGGTACTGGCTGAAATTGACAGAAGATTTACAACCGTTATGCGAATTTGGTTCGGGATGTAAGAAACAGCCTTATGAGAGACTGATTCTTGGAAAAGTTGGTGTTGTAAAGAATCTACCAAAAGACATGCTATTTGCTAGTGTACCCAGTGCTTTGCATTCACACAAACCACCTTTATTAGGTAAGTTAACAGAATATTCCTTAATTTTTTATTATTTTAACTAGCTGTGCTTATGCTGTGCACACATTATTTTAATTAAATAAAAGTAGTCCAAGATTCTCCTTATTTCATCAACTTTCTGAAAGTGAAATCCCGTTAAAATTGGTCAAGCTAAAACAGAGACATTAGCCAGAATAAACAGACAGACAAAAGTTCCATAAAAATAAACACACACACTGTTTAAATATTTACATTCCTTACAGGTTAATTACTTAAGTTGTTTTTCTTTTGGTCCAAAACATAGTGTTGCTCGTTGGCTCTTCCGCGGGAACCCTTTGTTGCTCTCCAGCTTCTATCTAACTGAGCTATGTCATGGTATATATTTGTGGGTGCTACACAAAAATATACCGTGACATAGCTCCATTGCCACTTTAAAAAAAGAGGACGGATGTTGATAATTGAGACCGTTATACTAAAACTAATAATTTTTCACAGATTAATAAAAATGATTTAATGTTCTTTCAGATTTGTTGACACCATACGTAACTGAAGAACCTCAAATATTGGAACTTTTTGCACGATATCTACTGCCAAATACTACTAGTTTAGGTTATGAACCTTTGAAATGGCAACACATATCGTTGTATGAAACTGTTGAAAATCAATTAAAGGAGTAATTTTTGTTTATATTTTTACTTTAATTTGTTTTTTTTGCATAATGTTTAGGCGTTGACAAGTACTTTGATTTCTTTGTCATACACATCTAGTAGGCGAGTACCTACTAGACTGAAGAGTTCCAATCTAGAAACTTCGAATGGTCTCAGTGTTACAGTTTAAATGTCATATCAAAAACTACCAAACGTGGTGGGATTCTTGATTGTCAAAAACGCACGCAGCATGTATTAAAACATATATAGAAACCAAAGAAGGTAATGGTGCGATGGTAAACTTGAAGTTGATATTAAATCTTTTGCTTAAGTAAGACTTAAGTTGCAAGACTATCGCTGTAATAAAAAAAACTCAATATAAAAATAAAATGTATCAATTAAAGCTTATTTATTGTTATAAACTATTTTTGTAATAATGTTAACTCTTTCCGTTTGTAACAATGACACTGGTTTTGTTCTTCTTCGGGTACCCATCAGGATTCATAGTCTGCCACCTCCAAAAGTCTACGCCTGAAACCAAAAAAAAAATAATTAGGGCCTTTCTTATTAGCTGTTAATTGGTTTATAATCATTGAAATTCTTTTGCGTCTAATCACATTCGCTCTGTTCGACGTGTTTAAGATATAGGCTTATACCTTTAACCTTTATATACCTAAGCCATATAAGGAAAACTATACACTAATGAAACTTAAAAATATATATTTTTAAATTGATTACTTAATTATCGATTATTTATATAATATTGAAGAGCTTTATTATATTATTATACCATTTTATTCAAACTCAGATTTTTTATAGTCTAAGCCTTCGCCTTAGACTAAATTTCGCACCGACGAAGATATTAATACAGCTTTAGACCTTACCCCATTACACATCTATTCAATTACTCAGGAAATAAATATCACCTTTTGGAAATCATATTTTACGTAATGGCCACATTAAGTCACTCCACCGGTTCTTAATGATTAATTGTGACTGATCTAACTAATTTGTCATCAACTCATCAATGATATTTGAATCACACGGTGATATTTCAATATCACCCTTTAAAATGGTAAATACTAACACCTTTATGCCTATTATCCCGGAAGAGGTAGGCAGAGATGTGCTGATATATCCACTACTCGTAAGTCCAGTAGATATACTAGAACGCCCACGATTAGCCAAGGTACTAGGGCCCTGATGTGATAGGTGGCAAGCCTATCGCCACTTCGGACACATTCCAATCC
>DVZL01006008.1:0-11659 GCA_018236625.1 Lasaia peninsularis
GGTCATTTAAACCCAACACAGCCATCGACAGAGGAGCAAATGTTCACACGCG
Organism: Lasaia peninsularis; assembly: GCA_018236625.1. Lineage (NCBI taxonomy): Eukaryota > Metazoa > Arthropoda > Insecta > Lepidoptera > Riodinidae > Lasaia > Lasaia peninsularis. The sequence continues at coordinate 53 of DVZL01006008.1, forward strand.
CACTCGTCTTCAAGATGTTTACATGGAATTTTCGTCAGCATTTCGTTTTAGAATATGGGGAACGCGGGATCGGTAGAGGTGGACCAGTTCAATGACCCTCCTACATCAGCTGATATGACACCATTAGATTTCTTTCTTTGGGGCCAAATTAAGTCCATAGTTTTTTTTTTCATGTGCATATAACGAGTGCTGAGGACCTAAAAGATAGGATAGTGAACACATTCGAATACATAGGTAGATAGTGAAAAGTGACACTGTAACATTAAATTAAAGGGATAATTACGCAAACGGGCGCATAAGTATATTGAACAAAGTGGTGGTCATTTTGGACATGCCCTAAAAGTACAACGCCGTGTAAGTAGGTAGTTAGTTTTTTAATAATTTATATTAACTTTTTTTAAATTATTGGAAATATTATGATTCAATTTTTGTAAACACGCCGACTTGTATTCATAGTTCTTAAAAGTATTATAAATGAAAAATAATAAACAATATTTTGTTAACAACATGAGTTCATACTAAAATCTACCTTCTGTCAAACACTGTTAATGATATTTTACCTAAATGTTATTATTATTAGTGATATGAATATTGAAAAGAATTTAAAATTAAAAAAAAATACATAGTCGTCAGTCCAAAGCCTGTACGTGTGATAGGCAAAAGGCATCAATAATTATTAGGGTTTTGACTTCAGCTTACATTTCGTAATTAAAAACAAAATGATAATCCCGCGGGAATCTACATTTTTCCAAGACATAATGTAGGTAGTCTATGTGGTTTGTGGTTAGTCTATCTGTGCCATTCCATTCAGAGTAATCTAGCTGGTTTTGCACAATTGATAATAAACTTCCAAACGTTTACAAGTTTTCATATTAATATTTGTAGGATCAGCTGAAGTCTCGGAATGCACTCAACGCACCAACGCGTGACGTTTATTAATCGTGCCTATGTGCTTCGTGTAGCTGTAGTGTATCTGTATGTTCAAGCGAAAATTATTATAACTTATTTGGTTCATACATACTAAATAAAACCGTAAAAAAATATTAAAGTATCAATTGTAAATATTATTTGATGAACTAATTGACATGTTTCACAGAGTGCGCTAATTACGGAACAGGTTGTATATATATTGTAGATGTCGGAAAACTGTGTTATAGTGAAAATAAGGTATATAATTATTTAACATAAAGAGTGATATATGTATGTACACAGAATAAATAAATAAAATTCAAAAGTTTTATACAAGAAAATATTTGTTTCCTACGGAACGTACGAGCGGTTCCGTGACGTAATGTAAGTCTAAAATCTACTGCCCAATCGGAACACGGCCGCTCATCGTGAAGATGTCTCCTTCTGATTTTATTACAATACAGTTAAATCGCACGATCATATGTACAAAGTAACCGTTGTCCACAGCGTCATCGTTCGGTCGTCGCGCGTCGGACGGCGGCGCGCACGTGGGTCGCGGCGCCGACCGCGTGTGCCGCTCCGCGCCCGCACACCACGTACGTACACGCACGCACTCGCACGTATACACACGCACGCACACACGTCTCGCCACACGTCTAACCGCCCGCCCGCTCCGCAGGTCTCGGACAGCGGCACGCCGACCCGACCCGAGGACTCCGAGCGGCCCGAGGAGCAAGCCGGGGACTCCGCCTACAACACCAACCTCAGCAGGTCTGAATACTTCTAACGGAAAAATTACGTTTTACAAAAAAAAAAACTGAAAAATTTATATATAACATATTTCACTTTAAACTTTGGGTCGTTACTTAGTAAGCCCTCCCAGAAAAGTATCACTATCCGACTAAAGAAGTATTAATCTTAACATCATCCGACGGCTCGGACGCCACTGATCTAATAGCTTCTAGTTGTATTTTAATAAATGTCGTTTGTTACAAAATGCTAGTCAGTTTGTTATTGAGTAGTTTATGCCAGAGTATAACCTTCGTGTGTCGGCAGGTACATGTTGACGCGCGGCAGCAGCAAGCGTCACACCATGGCCACGCCCGAAGACGCTGCATCCGTCTCCTCCGTCTGCTCTTCCGCCATGGTAACATACACACACACACACACACACATAAATACATGGCCGATATGGCGACAGACTTGGACTTAATATCATGAGTAAATAAGTATGTACCTATCTCTGTCTACAGTTTCGGGGATATGGGCGTGACGATATTTATTTATTTTACCATAACAATTATTTTGTTAGTTATAAGTTATAACCATAACTTTATTATGTTACAGCTGAGCACCTCGCCGTCGTCGTCGGCCAACATGCGCGTGCGCCGCTCGGGGTTGCTCACTGTGACGGAGCGCCCGCCCGGTGAGTACTACACGTACACACTCATACGCACATCCACATACATACAAGCTTGCGCTTGCGCCGCTCAGTACTGCTCAGTGTGACGAACGTGCTACACACACGCACACATACATACACACATGCGTGTGCAACGCACGCATCCGCAAGGTGGGTGCTACGCGCACGCACACATAATTACCGAGATATACAAACACACACCTATAAACATGCTGGATTGTTGTTTTGTACTTCACGTGTTTCGACGGCCATTTTGATAATAAATTCTTAAAGCATATAATATATCATGCATATAAGTAATAAATACGCCTCCACTATATTATTTTAAAAATTCCTCGTAAGGACCTGTATTTTGAAGTTTTTACTTATATTTTTTTAATAAGCCTCAATGTGTACACACAGTTTTTTTTGTTTTATGTTGTGCACGAATGAAAATGCTATAAGGATGTTCAAATGTTCTGGTCAACCAATGTTTATGGATTCAAATAACTTGATATTATTATATTTATTATGTAATTTCTAAAAAGCGTTTATGCGTTTAAGCGTTCAAGCGAATATGATTTGTCTTGCTCAAATTAGAAAAAAAGACAAAACTTTTGTTGAGAACAAATATTAGAAAGAGATTCTCTTACTTCACCGCTTTTCTACATGGCGCTTTTATTTATTTTTTAAATTGTAATAATCTTTTCAATATAATATTACTATCATTTTAATCCATAAACTTGATTTATTGTAATTTTCAAGATTTTTTTAATACAATGCTTTGTTACCTCGTTGTAATACAAAAATTTAAGAATGAAACATTAATTATCTATTATAAACGTAGATTAATTAGTTCTTTGACAATCAAATGTGCGAATAGGGCAAATATAATTAGAAATCCGCTTGTTTTTTTTCCTTCAATTATTATAAAATATTAAATCTTCATTTAATAAAGAACGTTTATATCATTACTTATCAGTATATTAACGGTATGGAATGTATTTCAACGAGGATATTTTTTGCATTTTTAGTTTTACTTTAACTAGTTTAGTTTTTTTTATTATTGCTATATTTTAGAAGCCATCACCAATAGATAAATTTTTTTTTAAATAAAATATTAGTTATTATTCTTAATAATTTTGACAAAATATATAATATTTTACAGGAAAGACAATCAAATATCTATTGATATATTTTTTGTAAAAGAAAGTTACATAAATATATCAATAGTAGTTTTTAAGGTTAATACTATAATAAAACTTTTTTTATACAAAATGTTATATTAATATGTTTTTTAAATGATGGCTACTAAAAGCATGTTTTGTAGTGCATGTTTGCTAATTTATGTTTTTAACCTTTTTAGTTATTAGCCAAGAGTTAATTATGGAAGTGGAAGCTCGAATGAATAGGAATTATCTTCCGCCTGCCATCCAAGGTGGTTACCACCAACCAAACCAACCCCAGACACAACCAGTAACCCCTAAATCCAAGAACTCAATGAAACCAGTGTTACAAACCATTCCCCAAGGGAGTGTTATGAGAGGCTCTATAACTTCAGGTACCCCTATTAGCCAAGCTCATACCCCCTACACCCCATCCATACCCCAATTTTCCCCTACACATGGCGCAGTTGTCAGTCAAACTGGCTCTATTGTAAGTGGGACTCCAATAACTAATCAAGAATCATTATTTTCAAATATATCTTTGCCAAACCAGGCCTCAATAGTTTCTGGAACTTCAATAAACCAAGACTGCAATCCTCGACCAAATTCCTTTTCAGGAATTCCAAATTCATTTTCTGGAATCCAGTTGCAATTACAAAATCAGGGTTCTATAGTTTCTGGTACACCAATAAACCAAAATCAAGATAATATCAATCCTAGACCTAATTCATTTGCTGGAATTACAGATTCTTTTTCTAGAATTCCAAATTCATTTTCTGGCATGCAAATGCAATTACAAAACCAGGGATGCATAGTTTCTGGTATGCCAGGTAACCAAAACCAAGATTCCAATTCCAGACCAAATTCATTCGCTGGAACATCAGATTCCTTTTCTGGAATGTCCAATTCATTCTCTGGCATCCAAATGCAGTTACAAAATCAAGGGTCCATAGTTTCTGGTACACCAGTTAACCACAATCAAGATTTAAATCCAAATGAGAGACCACATTCTTTTTCTGGAATTTCTGGGTTTTCTGGAAACCAACCGCAAAATTCACTCTCTAGAAATCAAGCAGATCAAACGTTTATGTTCTCGAACATACCAAATACAGAGTCTAAATTTTCAAGAATGCCAATTCAAAATGCCACTTATGCCAGTCAAGATTCTATATTTTCTTCAATGCCAAATCAAGGCTCTACTATTTCTGATACGCTAATGTCAAACACTATTAATTCTAGAACTCAGTCCGTTCAAGGAATGGTTATGCCAAATCAGTTGGTTTCCGATACGAACCAAGGTTTAGTCTCGGGAGTTTCGAATCAAGGTTGTTTCGTTTACGGCATGCCAGTCAAAGGCTCTATAGTATCTGGCATGCCTATCTCCAATAACTCGGGTCCAATAATTTCTGGCATGGTTATGCCCAAGCAAAATTCAGTTTCGAATCATGGTTCTATTAATTCTGGAATGCCAATGAACCAAGGTTCAATTTTATCTGGCACCCCTTTTTCTAGTCAATTATCTAGTAACATTATTGGCAACCAAAGTTCTTTGACGGGTATGATTATTCCAAACCAAAGTCCTTTTATGTCTGGCACATCCATGTCTAGTCAAAGTGGCGTATTGCCAATACCAAACCAAGGTTCTATTCGGACTGGCACTGCAATGCCCTGCCAAGGAATTATTTCTAGCATGCCAGTACCAAATCAAGGTTCTATAATGACTGGCACACCTATTTCCAATCAAGTATCGAGTCTTGCAAACACAAACCAAGGCACGATTACTGGAACACTAAACCAGGGTTCTATTATTTCTGGCACGCCAACCTATCAACAAAATTCGCCTGGCATGCCATTCACCAATCAGTTGATGTCTGGCACTCCTATGAATATGGATTCATTCCCCTCCCACAACAATTTTAACTTCGGATCTCAAACTGCAACGCTGCCCAGTGGTTCTATTACTGCTGGCACTCCTATCCCGACCCCCTCTGGTGGATTTCAAGGCCAATACACTCGCCATCGAAAGTATTCTGGACCCCAGCGAGGGAAACCTATGTTGGCTACTGTACAAGAAATGGGTAAATATTGTTTGTTTATGGTGATGGGTTATTAGGTTAACTGTTACGTTTTAGTTTTGCGAATATGAACAATTTTGTTGGGAGGTTTCAGTTGAAAAATATATCACCACCAATAAATTGGTAGAAATAAATTATGAAATAACTATACCAGTTTACAATGATAAAATAATAAATTTACTCTACTATGAGGACTAATAATGATTTTATTAACAACGGAAAAATAAAAAAATATGTAAACGCAAGTGTAATTATTATCTCTAGTAAGTTTGTAGTGAAATTTGAAATATGTGAAGTGATTGAATGACACTTTAATCATTTGAGTAGGTTTATGGTATTGAGATTTAACGAAATGTAAATTAATGCTTTTGCCAAAAGTCCATGGACTGTAATACGTAGTCATTTAATTTTTATAAACGTTTTATAACGCCTCGGTTGCCAGTAGTACGTGCTGGGAATTTCTTTTTTCGAACCCCGCCATGTATCAGTGAGTTTTTCCAGCCAAAATACATTTTCTGAGTGCTCTCGGTTAAGGAAAACATCGTGAGGAAAACCGGAATTTGTGCTAATATAGTCTATATTAGCACAAATTCCGGCTTTCCTGGGACCTAATATCGTCGGCTAATCGATGCATATGTACCTCTGCCTACCGTTTCGGGAATGTGAGCGTGTTGATATTTATTTATTTTATTCAAAATATTTATTATGTTTAGTTGCAAAGTAAATACAAAAGCGAAATGTTATATCATTAATTTTTGGGAATGGAAATATTGGAGAGTAAAGACTACTTTTAATCCAGATACATAAGAGCAAAAACAATTTTAAATTTAATAATATTATAGTCATATTTTAAATGAAAAAACATTGATACTTTCTCACGTTTCACTTATAATTGAAAGTTATTTTGCAAATACCGGTTTCGGTTATTACAGCATCGGTATTTTAATTACAAGTGATATGTGCAAAAGTATGAGTATTTTTTTCTTCAAATATATGAATACGTGAAAGTTTCATCAAGCTCCAATGATGAAAAATATAGAATATGGTATACAGAATATCATGTGTATATGGTAACATGTGTACTTTGTGGAATTTGTATTGTAAAATGTATTTTTGTGAAAGGTACGTGTTTTTTTTGTTTTTTTTTTTCAAAGTATGTTGCAGCATCCGTTTTGCAATTTTTTTTCTGCATCATGTTTTGACGTGTGTAAATGTGCAGTATCATAATGCTTTGTGTGGTGTTAAGTAGTGTGTTATAGTTTAGATTATTACTTATTTTAAATGTAAAGCATAGTCGGTTACCGACCTTGACATACCAAAACTTTCAGTTTATTTGAAAAACATAACGTTCCCAGAGATGTAATTAGGCCCTATATGGCAATGGACTTGCCAACTATCACATCGTGGGATCTTAATATCTACAGCTAATCGTTTGTGACTATATACCTCTGCCTATCGCTTCAGGAATATGGGCGTGACCATTTTTTAATTATTTCGCTTGTAATCAAAATACTTTTAAGATTACAGCACTAATTCATTCGTTGAATACAAATCGAAAAATGTTAAAGCTATTGACAAATGTTATTATTTTTAACGATCGTGACACATGACACAACAGCGGGACTCACCGATTAACTCTGTTGTACCTAGAAGCTAAAGGTACCGGTGATTACACTCCTAACAACAACCTGTCCCGTATACGTAGTGGTACCAAGTCCCTAAATTGGCCAATAAAAAGCCAAATTATTCTGTCCGTTCTGTCGAGTCGACAAAGTCAAAACACGCGGCCTCGTAAGTGTGAGATAGCCGGTCATATAGGAGTGTAATCTACAGGTATTTCAAAAACGGCTAAATTGGTCGCTAAGAAATTGTATTGGATTCCGGATATCCCTTGATATTGATGTTCTTGTGCCAGCTCGCGAGCACGCAGAGCGGTACTCGCCGGTGCGGAGGGCCGAGCTGAGCCCTCCGCGAGCCGCACATGACATTGCCACCGCCAGGCTCGAATACAGACAACTGCAGGTAACGTATAAACTTCATTCGTTTAGATAGTGTCAGTACACACAATAATGGCATACGTGCGATGGGATAAAATAGCGAACAAGCACACTGGTCTCCTGATGGTAAGAGACAACCGTGGCCTATAAATACAATAGATTTTGTAGATGCATCACTGTCTGTGGTCTATTCTACACAGGGGTTCCGGACCGACACGAGAAAATCTACACGGCGGTATGTTTATTTCCGTACCGAGGATGCGCGTATCTAAGCGGCTGGACTTTACCCACTAGCCTTCACTTGCAATATCATCTTCATTTGATGAAAATTTAAAAAAAATGTAAAATTAAATTATTGTCCACCTAGATGTTTTCTTAAACTTAGAAACAGGTGAAAGTCCGAAGGTGCCTAGTCAGTAGAATAAGACGGGTGAGGCAGCCATTCCAAACCACATTCACGAATTTGAGCCGTTGATTCAAGACGTTTGAATGCGCGCATTATCCTGATGACACAACACTCTTTCTGAGTAATTCTTGACGTTTAATTTCTTCCCGTAATCAATGTAAAAGAAAACAATAGTTTGCAGAGTTTATTGTCTCAACTCTCGCAAGATAGTCTACCTTAATCACACCTTTAGAGTCACAAAAAACTGACAACAGCGCCTTATCAGCCGACAAAATGGAGACTTTTTTAGGTGTAGGTTCATCAATTTTTTTATTGTTTTGATTGTTATTTCAATTCTGGAGCGTAATGTTGTAATGGACCCATTTTTCATCCAGTCACAAATCCGTCAATAAAATCATGCCAATCAGCCTCAAACATCTCCAAACTGTCGCAGGAAATCGTAAAGCTAATGCGCGTTTTTGCTCAACTAAAAGCAATCTGGGGACCCGTCATAATAAGGTGTAAAAAATTCAAGTTCATTAAAAATTTATAAACTGCCTTTGTAGTCGGGCGTAGTCGGTTTAAGACTTGGGCGCCAGAGGCCCCAGCAGGGGGGCAACTTGTTCTGTGAGTTTTTCCAATTTATCTGAAAAACATTACTTGGCATCATCATGGGACCTCATGACTTCCTCGTCGGTTTGGCTACTCGCGTAACGCCACCGACCAACTGTGAAACCGGGTTCTGTTTCACAGTTGGTTCCGGGTCTGCGTGTTTATTAAATTTATTCTGGTATCTATTTAAGTATTTGGTATCTATACTTCCCGTCACGAGAAACAATATTTTTTGTAAACGAACTTCTTTTACCAAGTAAATATTTTTACTGTGAGAAATTAATGAACTGACCATATTCAATCGAAGTAAAAATATATACGGGTCATATGAAAGTAATAACCATTTTAATTTAGTCTAATATTATTTGACAACTATCGTTTGTGTTTCGTGGTACGGGGACGCGCCGATCTCAGAGAATGCAAATTTTGAGTTCGCTATTTTGAAATAAATGTCATTCGAGTTTTGAATATGTTTCATTGCTTTATTAAAATCGCGGATTTTGTTGTTATTATTAATTTTGTTATTTTTTCGTTATCACTTTGTTACTATTGTTAATTGCTGGTTTAATTTTATAGTTTTTGTTATTTGTTATTGTGTATTTAGTATTTACGTATAATGGAAAGGATGAATAATAATATCATTATTAATTCTATTTCCATTCGTAATTTTCTGCGGATGCTTGCAGCAATTCCTTATATTTAAAAAAAAATAATACTTTTTTCCTTTGACCCAAATGTTGGCAACTTCTGAACGTTTGTTTACATAATTTATATTTTCTCGTGACAGATAGAATATACAGGTTGTCCTGGAAAGAATGGATAACTTCAGAAAGGCTGATAGTAGAACTAATGGCAAGCCCAAAAAAAAGTAATAAAAATTATAACCCAGTTAGCTACTTTATGTGACAGTTATTCACTGATACGGCTCATATTAAATATTTAAACATAAAAATAATTATGATATTAACAGATTTGACCTCATTACGAGAAAAAATTTAAAATCAGACAAAAAAAATGTTTTTTTTAAAGTGCCATATTTCTAGCAGTGTAAGGTTTATAATTTTTATTAATATTTTTTTGGGCTTGCCATTAGTTCTACTATCATCCTTTCAGAGGTTATCCATTATTTCCTGGGCACCCTGTATATATGGAGAAGGATCAAATGAGTGTGATAAACTTGATTTTGATTGATACCCGTCTCTGAAAATGTACAGTAGACACAAAAGCTTACATGGTATTAAGGTCGAGAATGGTGATAATCTTACAACCACAAATGACTTGCTAAAACGGTGGAATGAATTTTTCGCTGACATGTTTGAGTATATCCAGGTCCGGGGACAGAGTATACAAATAACTCAGAAATGGCAGAAGCATGCGCTGGAATGGGAGATTAGAAGTATGAAATATAGCATGGGTGCACAAATAAACATGATCATTGCTGAGATGATAAAAATTGGTGGTCCTTACGCACGGGACTCTTTTTATTAGCATTGGAGTTAAGCAGGGCTGAGAGTTTTCAGCAAGCCTTGCCATTGCCAGATGACCAAGTGGTAAACTGGTTGGTCTCCTCATTGTTTTTAACTGCAAAAACTAGTTATGAAAAAAGTTAGGTAGTTTTAAAGATCTAAGCATTCATAGGGACAAACACAATGCTAAAAATTTTAACATAAACTAACTCTGTTATGAATATTATAATTGCATAACTTTTACAATTTTTAATTATATACAAACTGCTGGCAAAGTTTTGAGCTATGATAAAGCTGGTAAGAAGACCACAACTTAAAGAAATTGAGAGGAGTAAATATTTTATTATAAAGCATAACAATACTAACCCACTAGTTTCATGCTTATCAATTAGTAGAGTTACATCAAAACTTCCAGGTTCCATTTCTATTAATCTATTATTTTCAGTAGATACTTTCTGCTCCTGGAGAACATTGTTCAATGATATTGAACCATTACTAATACCGTTACATACATTAAAAGTGTTTGTAACCAAATTGACATTATTTTCAACATTATTAACCACATTCATGGCAGGATTTCCAGTAAATATAATATCACTTGTGCTCGGCCTAGTTTTATAATCTTCAGCCAGTTCTTTAGCCAGTGCTTTCCCTTTCTCAGACAAAGAATAACTTGCATTTTTAATACTGCTTCTAATAACTAATCCTTTTTTCACTAAAGTAGTAATATTTGACCAGGCACTGTAATATGTTTCTGGTTTGGGTCTTATAAAGGATTCTTCAGAATACTTTTGAGCTCTTTCTATTAATTGTTGTTTTTTTACAGGTGTACCAGCATTATCTTCTAAAAATTCAAATAGTCCTATCAAAATAGCATAAGCTCCAGTCTTGTAACCAGGTTTATATGGTTTCTCTTTAGGGTTATCGATAAGTCTATCGATATTCCCATTGTCTTGTATATTTGAATTTTGAGAATTGACATCTCGCTGCATATTTGGGATTTGGTTTTCATCATCAGTATGGTATGTTTGAACAACTTTTATATCTTGTTGAGATGAAGCAATTGATGGTGAAACAACACAATTTTGTTTTTTAACTCCGGGTGAGCACACATGATTTTTATATATTTCGAGACGCTTATCAAGAAATAGACAAAGTCGCTTATCAAAACCATTTAAAATAGCACATTCTGCGCCTGTTTCTAATGGTAAAGGATATTTGGATATGGAAATCAATGCCTGTTGAAGCATTGGTTCGAGTTTACTTTTTTTTGCTTTTGCTTCTATGTGTAATTCCTTCAACCAACTCTGGAACAAAGGGTTTGGACGCCTTCTTTTAAAAGTTATTCTTTTACCATTTAAATCGGTCATTTTTATATAATTCGGATATGAACTCAGCGTTAAATTATTAAATTAACTCCTTAATGAATTTAAAAAAAAATATTCAGATTTTTTTTTATTATTCATTGTTGTTATTATTGTTGGTTTTAAATGTATTTTTTTCTCCTTTTTTTTTTAGTGTATGATTATCCCAAATGGGAAAGGCAAAGGAACTGAGTCCATACAGCCATGTCTTTCGTATTTTATTTTTCATTA
>DVZL01006009.1:0-11658 GCA_018236625.1 Lasaia peninsularis
AACTTACATGTAACATTTTATATTAGTGTCATCTTGTAACATTGTGATGAGTGAATAAATTATCTATTATTATTATTATTATTATTTCTAGTTACAAAACTTATTAGGCACAATTTCAAAATAATAATCAAAAATAACCAGATTTTTGATTAAATTTTTGTATTATTTACATAAAGAAGTATAGTTTTGAAAAAAGATAAACAGCTTAAAAATAGTACAGGTAAAGTTCAACTATATATGTTTTAGTCTAACTCTCAACAGTTTATTTATATAAGAATATTATTCTAAGCAATTAAGACATAAGCAAAATAAACAGAAACTGCAAAAATATAATACAGATAATATTTTATACAACGTGTTTCAATATAACTCTTAATAGTATTTATATAAAAAGTATTATTGTTTTCAATAAGAAAACAAAGATAATACAGATGAAATTCAAGAATACTTGTTTTAGTCTAACTTTTAACGGTATTATTTACTTAAAAATATTATGCTACACAAAAAAAACAGCAACTGCTAAAATATAACACAGATAATATTTCATACAACGCGTTTCAATCTTTTAGTATTATTTATATAAAAAGTATTGCGTTAAATAAGAAGCAGAAACAACACAAATATAATACAGATAAAATACAATAATTCACGTTTTGTGTCAAATTCTGAACAGTATTATTTACATAAAAAAGTATTATTTCAAACAAAAAAAAAGCAAAAACGGCGCGAAATTACAATCCATTTAAAAATTAACAAAATTCGTGACTAATTTCCCGGCTCGTATCGAATTGTTAATCAAGTTTGTGACTGTAACAAAAACGAGAAAGTTAACGCGTTCTTCGCCGAATAAATGCTAATTTTCATGTTCTCCGTTATTTATTTAAAGAATCCCCTCTTTATCCTACAAAGCTTGTCTTTATTTTGCTTCGCTTTCGAAATTAATTTCTTCAACTTGGTATATTATATTGGAAAGGGACTGGAAAATCAGCACCTTCTCGCCTATTATCCTCGGAGGGGTAGGCAGAGGTGTACTATCATATACACGACTTGTTAGTCAAGTAGATATATTAGAACACATACGATTAGCAATGTACTAGGGCCCATGATGTTATAGGTGGCTAGCGCATCGCTACTTCGGGCACATTTCAATCCCGGGCAATGTAATTTTAAGTCAGAATAATCTGAATAATATTTGAGAAAAGTTGCCCGACCTGGGAATTGAATCCGGGACGTTACGCAGCTAACTAGGGGAACTAAGGCTAACTAGCGTACTAAGGGAAAACTGCCATGCAGCCATGCAGGACTGAGGATGATATATAATGTGTCATTTCCATTTACAAATACAAAAATATCTTAAAGCCTCTGTGGTCTAGATTAGCCATTATGTGGCTATGTTCGATTCCCGTGCGTTCTGTTAGTTTCGTCAGTTTATCCGAAAAACATAACTTAGTAACGATAGCGACGGAATTGTCACCTGTCACATCATGGGAACTAATATTATTGGCTAATTGTGGATGCATACGTACCTCTGTCTATATTGCCTAGAGACACCATAACTTCCTTATAACATCGAACAAGACAGTGGCGAGCAGTAATGTTAGCGAACCACCGCAAAATTCTACCACCCAATATGTACTAATCACCTGGTAGCCAACAATGTAAAAGTCATAAATGTAATAATGTATTCATAAAAGTTGTAATACTTTTGTAAGTATCAAAAGAGTCTATATCATAAACGAAGAACTTCCAAAGCTCCTAGAGTTTTCTCGCAATTTCCGTCGACTGTTAGGAACTAAAACTTTTTATTTATATTCAAAGACTTTGTTAGAAGTCTCGAAACATTTTCAACTACAAGCCGAATACTTTAACATTTATATATACTTATATTATAAATGCAGATGTCTGTTTGTTTTACTTTACTGTAAGACGAATAAATTGTATAAATTCATTGTACCGAATTATAATGATAGTAATTGTTGAACACGCTAACCAAACTGATTTTAAGTATATGCTATCCTGTTCCAATAAAATGAAAAATGAAAAGGATAGAATATTTTAGTTACGTCAAATTAGTCACAACAAAATAGCTTGTATGGCTTGTATTCGAAATATTCTTAGCTATAGAGTAAAGTCTATATAAATATCACGTACTAATTTGACAGGACTAAAAGTATTTTGTCTCTTTCCTTTGCTTGCTTAAAAAGAAGATGAAAATAACTTAAAATAAGTTTAGTTAGCGGCAGCAGCAATAAGAGCAAAAGGCATAGTTTAATTTTATGACTGAACTCATTGATTTAAAATTAGGATAAAAATTATTTTTTCAAAAAAAACAATGGATTATATATTTTTTTGGTCGATCAAGATTTAATTATTTGCATTTTCGATACCATTAGCATTTTTATTTATGAGATAAGAGAGCGTGCAAACACACAAAACTTCTGATAATTAAAGGCAATAGACACAGGTCGATTGTTATAATAATTATCTAATACCTTTAAACGAGCAATTCTTGTATATATATCAGCGATTTCGAAAACGGCACGAACGATTTTTTTTTAATTTCGTATATGGCGATAAATTCGTATATGGTTTTATTTTCAGGTTTCTCTTATTAGCCGTGTTTTCATGAAATAAAAACCTTTATCATTACAATACAAAGCTAAATTTCGCGAAGATTTGTTAAGTTAGTATAGCTCAGTTGGGAAATCGGGCGCCTTAATACGCAGAATCCCGGTTTCAAAACCCAGTCCGTCCGATTCTTCTTTTATTTTTTTTGAGATCCTTCTTTTTGTGAGAAAACTGTTCCTGGAGGGTCTACAGAAACAAAAAAACTTTGTAAATTATGTCAAATACAATTTTAAAAAAATGTGATGTACTAACCAAACACCGAGCTAAGCTCGGTCATCTAGGGACTATTTTATTATTGTTTTAATTTTGGTCGTTATAGTGGCAACAAAAATATATCATCAGTGAAAATTTCAACAGTCTAGTTATCATGGTTTATAAGAACAGTGACAGGTAGACGGATACATAGATTATACTTTTTTAGTTTTTATTATACTCCTAAAAAGGCATAAAGTGCAAAACTTTAAAATATCCAACAAGGTAAAAATGATTAAGCTCAGCTCCGTGAATAGCTACGGTAAGTAGATTAAATCTAAAATGAGAGCTTTTTACATAAAACTTGAAGTTAGCTGCTAAAATACTTAGCTTAATTACCAGCTTATAAAACGAAATGCACAGTCCGAGGACTTATTTTATAGGAGATCATATTAAGCCTTGACGTGGAAGACAATAGCTAGAAAGCATCCGGAATTGAAACTTCTTCTATATATTGAATAGGCAAACTATCAATGCCTTTGAAACCCGAAGGAAAGACGAACTCGACGCAAAAAAAGACGTGATAAAGGCTGAAGACTATTTACAGCTACAATTTGTTATAATAGCGGCAACACACACGTTTGTCCGAGGTGCTCTTATAGAACCTTTAAGGCAAAGATTGACTACTGTACCCACATGTGACCACATGAACTTAAGGACAAACTAAATGTTAAATTACAAGTCGAAATCGGTATGGATGATTAGCTATGGGAGATACATACGTCTCATACATTGTCTGGATTCGGGACAAAGTACCTACGGAACTACATTATCAGGTAGAAGACCAAAGTCACTGATATAGTCCAAATATGTAGCGAGCTAAAGTGGCAGTAGGCTGGTCACATCTGTCGCAGAGAGGAGGAGGGGAGAGAAAAAAAGCATACTCTTAGAATAAATTTAGATTCATCATGATCTAAATTTATTCTAAGATTATTAGATTTAGAATTGTCGTAAGTATTTGATAGCATTTATTCCGTAGTGCTTCTGATCAAAAATGCATATTTTGGTTTGCTTACTTGTAATGTGTAAAAATATCATCGTTAATAAATAAACGAGGGCCATTCATTTATTCATCCCGATCTTTGTTTGGCTGGGCATTCCTGTGAGAAAACTATTTGAAGAAACCAAACCACTCTACGCAACTAAAAATTGCGCTAATGTTTTATAATGTCTGATTAGATTTCCTTGAATCATAGTTAAGAAAGTAAGGAACATCTTGATCGCGTATCAAACAACAAAAAGTAACACAATCGGTCCACTTATTTAGGAGCTATGATGTAAAAGAATCACATGAACTCGAACAAGCACGCACACGCCCACAAACAAAGAGAGAGAGAAGGAAACTCGTCTTAAAATCTCATAAATACTCGACACAAATCAAATGTACGCAGTATAAATGACGAGGGATAATGTTTTTTTTTCTGAGAAGCTAATTAATTTTTATGCGAAAATTCCAAACGAATACGAGAATTCCATAGAAGCTATTGCGAACACGTAGGGCAAAGCAATTACATTTTGAAAAGGTTTGTGATGAACACAGTACGATGTAAAAGGTAGGAAGTTTCCGAAGGAAATCGTTAAATAAAATACGAGTACCAGATATTAGCGATATTTTAATAAAACAAAAGGGTTCCATACGATCAACTACGAAAACAGCAAAAAATCACGTTCGTAACGTAACGTAACGTACCTAAATATTTATTATGTATTTTAAGTATTTGTTGTAAAAGCTGCAAAAAAAAATACAGCATTTGTGAATATTTCAACTGCTATCAAGGTTCTTGAGATTTATCCTGGTGACAAACATATAGACAAACAGACACACCGACAGACGGATCCGGACAGTACAATCTTACTTATAGGGTATTGTTTTTACGCTTTAAGTAAGAAACCTAAAATGGGCATCAGAATTGTTAAAAAAAGGATTAATAAATAGATTAAAAGTTATAAAAAAATTTTTCAGTCTTAAATAATAGTTGACGTCAGTATGTGATGACACCATTACCATAGCAATATGCGGTAGAAAATTAGGATAATTAGTATTCATTGTTTTATAACATAAAAAATACATTTGTAAAATTAAATTCCTCGAATTTTAAACGCCCAATTACCTTCGGCGCTCGTTCTAAACGTTAACTTTTCCGTTTTACCTCAGATAAAGAGAGCACGGTTAATTATTCGCCATTTAACAAAAGCCCAATTTCAGTCGGGCCTGATGGAATAACAACTTTTTGTTTTATCCAGTCAAGGACTCGTTTGAAAGCAGAATTAGAAATTAGAATTAAAAATATAATGGAATATAGCCACAGCGGTTGATTTACACTCGGGGCAGTCGACGCTAGTGCAAATTTTCTAGGGCGGTAAAATTCGGAATCTGAAAAAAAATTCCAGTCTTGTAAATTTTGCTTAATAGAATTGATTGATTAGTATTATATTAATACGTGAAACAAAAACTTTAGATCCCTTTTTAAGAAAATTGCGCGGACGGAGAAGTATGATATTTGGCATACTTATAGTTTATGTGTATGGAGACATAGCTATAATATTTTTCAATAATAATGCTTATCAAGCACATTACATCAATAAATAAATCATTATACACACTTCCATGTGTTTGACACACGAAAACACATATTTGTTACACGCAAATTGTTTGTTTTGTTTGTAATTTCATGTTCTCATAAGGTTTTATTTTTATATTTCCGAAACGGTTTATTTTTGTTGAATTTTTACAAAAAAAAGTGTTTTAAATCCTTAATTAAATTATAACAAAATGAACTTATAATTTAAATGTTTTAATTAACCTTTATTTGTTAATTATAATTTTGTAATTTTTAGAAAAAATAATGATCAAAATTATTAAATTAATTAATTATTTTGAACATTTGAAGTATTATTCGTTTTTTGGAATTGCCTAAATTTAATTAGTTGTTTTTTTCCAAATATTAAAATTGTTGGAGTTATTTTTCGTAAAAACTACACTCAATTAATTAATCAATTATACAGATTTCAATTTAAACAAAAAATCTGATATTTTTAATTTTGTAAACTAGTGATCTTAGTAATATTAAATAAGTTATCTTACTTTTAGAAACTGAAATTTCACTGAACTTGGAATTTAAGTACCTTCACGCCTATTGTCCTCGAAGGAATAGGCAGAGGTGTGCTAGTATATCCACGACTCGTAAGTCCAGTAGATGTACTAGAACACATCCACGATTATCCAAGGTACTAGGGCCCTGATGTGATAGGTGGTAAACCTATCACCACTTCGGAGACAATTCCAGTCCCGGACAATGTAATGCTTACTCAGAAAATTCTGATAAACATTTAACAAAAGTTGTCCGACCTGAAAATTGAACCTGCGACCCCACGTGGCTAACGGTTTTAAAAGACGATACCTGTATCGTTACACCACAGAGGCAAAACATTAAGTTTGAGTCAAATTTCAGTATGGGGATGGCATTTTGTTCTGTGCCCAGGGCATTAAGTATAAATCCGGCCCTGTACCCATTGCTAAAATGCCAATCTTGAAACTGTTTTGACTATGTTAAAACGCCAAGACATAGTTTATTTGTTTATTAAACTCGTATTTGTGTTAAATATGAACTCAACAATACCCTAAGGCTAACGTTTTCACCAAATTAGCATAGTTTGAAACTTACTAAGTTTACGTAGTGGCCTCATGTACATAAGATATGAAGTTATACTATTTCTTTGTTAGTTTATAGTTGAACAATTTATTATTTATTGAATACATACATTGCTTATCTTCACGTCTCCTGGCAGACGTGTAGGCAGAGATTTTGGAGCGCGATTTGTCATGATCCTTACATACTTCCCTAGGTTTTTCCACATTCATTACTCTCTTAATACTAACACGCCGGCTTCGGGGACTCTAGACACTCTCGGATAATACATGAACAATTCGTTTCCATGAAGTAACGTTGGGACAAGTGAGTCGAGCACTATGACTTAGCACTTCGCTTTGAAGTAGTTCACCCAACGGTCCATTCACTCTATTATCAGCTTTACTTTCCTTTCTTTGCCCTCGTTGTACCTTCCATCTCTGCTAGAAGCACTCCCATGTTATAAAATTTTATTGAATTATGCCAGCACTATTCCATCAACCAAAACTCTTATATCTGTTCTGGTTTTCAAATACCATTACTTTGAATTTTATTGCATTTAAATGTAATCGCCTCTGTGATGTTATGGTACGGCTGTCGCCTGTTAAGACCGTTAGCCGCGTAAGATCCCGGGTACAATTCGGTCCCAGATAGGGCATCTTTTCTTAAATGTTTAGCTATAGGCTTGCCACCTATCACATTATGGGCCCTACTACTTTGGCTAATCGTGGGTGTTCCAGTACATCAACTGAAGATAATATGAGTCGTGTATGTACTAGCACACCTCTGCCTACCGCTTCAGGGATAATGCGTGTAGGTACTTCAATGTAAGCCTCTGTATTTGCTATCGTTTTTCAAAACTGTGACCAAATTTTGCAGCTCTAATGATAGTACCTGCAGTTCCATTCCCATATTCAGCGCTTTTAACCTTTGCAGCCATAAATATACATATACAAGTTAAATAGGCGTGATGATACCTAAAACAAAAGCCATATGTTGCCGTCTACCCACACGTAATAATATGCTTTAGAGTTTAAATACATAGACTACACAATAACAACGGCAATAATAACGACGATGTTTTAATCGTTGAAATTTGAATTAAATAATATGGATTTGCATAAGATAACGTCTTCAACGTGTTTAATTTGTATTAACTGTTGTCGCTTCGTCTGTATAGACTATTAACCCCAAAGCTATTTATAGATATTTGTTTAAAAATTTCAAAACAGTCTACTATCTATGTTTTATTTAACAGAAAACAATAAATGATATCAGACAGCGTATTCATAAATTGTAGAACTAAAATTTATCACCTCCACTACATAGACCCCTTAAGTAATCCTGTCTTAGAACATAGGTTACCCGGTAGGCGAATAGTGTCTAGTCGAAGATAATCTGTATGTTCAAGCATTTCCGTACATTTTGAGTTTCAACTTATGATGGACATTTGACCATTTATAGTGAGAGTTATTATGACTGTAATTTCTGATCTACAAAACTTACAACATTGGAAAAGTTACGACATATTTCGTAAAATATTTTCTATCGAACAAAAAAATTATAAATGAAATCGAACTGCGCGTTCATGAATTAAAGCCTAATTTAGGTTTTAGCTTTATTCTCTCTCCAAAAGATATTCCTTAAGTAAATGGGATAAAAAGTTGTTTATAGCTCGGAATACAGGCTAACCGCTAGAAATTTTGTCGCGATCGGATTAGTTTTAGTGTGAATAGAAAGACAACGGTCTGTTCCGTTATCCATTTTTTGCCGCCTAGTACAATTCTTTTTAACAATTACAATTTACAGAATTCACTCTTTGAAAGTTTTATTTTTATTGATATTTAATCACTACATATTATAAAACAAAGTCACTTTCTCTGTCTGTCCCTACATATGCTTACATCTTTAAAACTAAGCAACAGATTTTAATGCGGTTTTTTAATAGATGGAGTGAATCAAGAGGAAGGTTTTTATGTATATAACATGTGTAGTATACTCGTGCGAAGCCAGAGCGGGTCGCTAGTATAGAATATAAGGAAGAAAGATTTTTGCAAAAACTTACTACAATTATGCTTCGTTAATTATGTCAAAACTAATTAGATGCAGTCCGAAAGAATATTTAGGAAACAAATTCCTAAACCTATTAGTGCCAGAAGCACGATCTTGTGGTAGACCTAACAAACGATGGCTTGAAGTCGTAAAAGAGGTTACGAGAGCTAATAATTTCATTTCAAAAGATACTCAGGATTGGGCAAGGAGGAAAAGATTGTCGAGAAAAGGGGACCCTGGCTCTTGACGTTATTAACATGAAAATGACGACGATGAACTAAAAAAACTTAAAATATGAATTATTATTGTAAAAAAATAACTTGGTAATAAAATAAAAGAGAATAATGATCTAAAAAAACTTAAAATATGAAGTATTATTGTAAAAAATAACTTAAGAAATAAAATAAAAACGAATAATGATTAATCATGTTTTTCAAGACGCCGTCTTCTAAATGGTATACAATTCCCTTGATGGACGACTGCCACTGAGCCACCGGGGTTCTGACATTCCAGCTGGCAGATGTTCGAGTACGATTTATTATCCGAGCCGCAGACTGGATCATATATTTTTGAACATACACATATTTTCTTTGCAGTTTCTTCAGTTGTAGAAATTGTAGTTGTACTGAAATTTAAGTTTCAATGTAAGCAAATCCAAAACAAAGGTTAGAAAACATGTAAAACTGAAATATTTTTTCATGATTAGTAAACAAACAGACAAAAAGTTCAATTGTATTTGGCTGAGATTAGATTTTTAATCAAGAGATAGACTCGCCACATCATGGGATTTATTATCGTTGGCTAATTCTGGATATGGTGGCATATTATGTACCTCTGTCTACTCTTTCAGTTATAGAGGCTTGATAATATTTTAAATCGCCTCTATGGTGTAACGATACGGTTGTTGCTTGCGGTCCCAGATAGGGCATATTTTCTTAAATGTTTAGCTATAGGCTTTCCACCTATAACATCATAGGCCCTAGTACTGGGGTGTAAGGGGATGACATACTATCTTGCTGTCCCAAACGTCAACCTCACCTGCTCGCGGTGCACCCTGCTTTCACTAACGAGGCTATGACGACCGACTGATGGCGGAATAACCATCACAACTCAATCCTGGTGGTAGACTTTGGTCGCGGCTTGTCACCACCCATCAAGTAAAACCTCACCGCCAAACGACGAAAACATCGTGTTCCGGTGTGATACTTGATGTAGCCACTTAGGGGGATGGGTCTAGACAGTAGCGTCTTGCATGTTCAATTCTGGGGCAGTAAAGGCTTGTCAGGATCTAGAGATTTTAGTTTTGGAGGGTAGCGGGATCCGAAGCACGGTTTTCCGCTGGCCGACCGCAGATAGTTGGGGGCCCAAGTAAAAGACCAGCCATCTATGAAAGGCTGCCCCGCCATCTGTGCAAAATCCCGGGATGGCTCCATCGTGCCGGTTGGCGACCGGTGGGAGGGCCCGATGGCAATTTCCGGGGGGGTTCGGGCGTCCCCGCAGTCTCCGGACTAGAATCTCATGAGTTCCTGGGATGGGCTTAATCTGTTGGGGTTATTGCATGTCGCCTCGCCTAACTGCCATCCCCTTGCCTATTCACCTTATAAACTAACATGATTAAACGAACCAAGAAAAGTAAGTTTAAACAGCGGTTGCACTCCCTCCCTTTTAAAGTGCATTCTACCAACATTCGGGGTCTGCACTCAAATCTCTCAGCAGTCCATCATCATCTTGAGACTAATAAGCCGCACTTACTTTTTCTTACGGAGACGCAAATTTGTAGCCCTGCTGACTCATCTTATTTAGACTATCCCGGCTATTACTTAGAGCACAACTTCTTGCCGCGTGCCGGAGTTTGTCTATACGTGCGCAGTGACACATGTCTGAAACGCCTTCGATACTTAGAAAAACCAGGCTTCTCCGTTCTTTGGGCGCTGGTTGATGATGGCATATATAAAATTCTTTATGCGTGTATTTATCGGTCGCATAGCGGTGATTTGGAGACAACAAGGCTTTTCGACTATCTGAGTGAGTCAGCTGAAATGGCGCAACAAAAGTATCCTGATGCTCAACTAGTCATTCTGGGGGACTTTAATGCCTGTCATCGTGAATGGCTTTTTCCGTACCAGAAGACTGATTATGCTGGAAAAATGGCTTACCAGTTTGCTGCATCTCTTAATCTCACGCAACTGGTACGTGAAGCAACGAGGGTACCAGATATTGCTGGCCATACAGCTAATTGTTTAGACCTTCTGCTGACGACAGAACCGGATAGATATTCAGTGACCGTTTCTTCTCCTTTGGGGTCTTCTGACCATTGCTTGGTAAAATCTATATCGGTTTATTCACCAGTTGACACTTATACTGGCGCTACCAGGCGAGTATGGAAATATAAGTCAGCAGAATGGGATGAGATGCGTAGCTTTTTTGCATCTTATCCTTGGCGAGGGGTTTGCTTCTCTTCGGTCGATCCATCGGACTGTGCTCAGAATATTACAGACATGATACGTCAGGCAATGGAATATTATATTCCATTTTCTGACGTGCCAGTTGGTGGTAGAGTACGTCCATGGTTTAATGTCGAGTGTGCTTTGGCATTGAGGCACAAACACTCTGCATATCTTGAGTGGCTCCGTGCCAAAAGTCAAAACTCACCTCACGTTCTGACTTTGAAGAAGGCTTTTAACCGGGCCGCCAAGTCTTATAAGACGGCATTAAAAGTAGCGCGATCACAACGTATACTCGAAATTGGCGCTAAGCTTTCAAATTACCCATCTGGGAGCAAAGCCTTCTGGTCCCTTGCCAAGGCCATTGAAAGCAATTTTTGTTGTCCCTCACTCCCTCCACTTCTAAAACCTGACGGATCTCTAGCTCACACGGCTAAAGAGAAAGCGGACCTTTTTGCTTCTCTGTTTGCTGAAAATTCTCGTCTAGACGATACAGACAAAGAACCACCATCACTACCTCCTTGTGGTTACAACATGAAAAAGATCCGCATTTCCCAAAAGGAGGTACTTAAAGTCCTTCGTAGTCTTGATGTGAATAAAGCTAGCGGTCCCGATGGCATTCCAGCAGTGGTGTTGAAAAAATGTGCGCCAGA
>DVZL01006010.1:0-11658 GCA_018236625.1 Lasaia peninsularis
AAAAGCTGGTATCATTATTTGTAAACTTGACAGATAGATGTGTCAATTTAGTCTCTGAGATGAAAAAATAGACTTTAAGGGTAATTTTTAAGTAGGTACCTAGTAGGTACACTATTTCTATTTGTTTTGAAATATTTTGGTCCAATTAAATTTATCTATAGGTATATTGTTATACGGTTGGTTAAATTTGTCTTTTGATTGATTTGATATTTCGTCTGCTTTCGAATATTGCTAAATTGTTCAGTTGTTAACATTTTTAGTATTAAAATATAAACAGCAGTAACAGAACCGTAGTTCGTGTTTAGTCGCTAAACGTAAACACGAACTACGGTTCTGTTTCATAATTTTTGTAACTTAGCAAAGTCACTATACCCTAGGCACTGGTCAATGGAAATAAATAGGATTTTATTTTAAAGAAAGTTTTCTAAAAAACATTTAAAGATGTTTGAGTTCTGTATTACAAAAATGGGAAACCACTTCAATAAAATATTGTAAATTAAGTGAGTAGCAATCCATAGTTATTTAAATCGCTGTGGAAACTTGTGCCTAATTAAATATAACTTATCTCGTAAGATCTTCGTAAGACATACAAAGTATGTTTAATTGGGACTGGAGACTACATAAATATTGACTTGCCAGACTCGTCTGAAAACTCAATGTTTTCTTTTACATACATACATACATACATACATATATATATTTTAATACTAAAAAAATATATAATATATCACTTAATATGTTTATATTAAAAAAACATGTTTTCTTTTCACCTGTAATATCTCCTCATAGCATGCTAGTATTTTTTTTATTCCTTGTTGTGTAACAAAATTGTGATATTCATTGGAGTGTATGCATTCTAAAATTGTTAATCCTTTTTCATTTGAACTGTGGGCTTTTGGCAAGTTCCGAACTGTCATTTGATCTTCTAATTGAACTGGGTCCAAAGAATCAGGATTATCAGTCTTCCTCTTTTTACGCATTGTTATCAGCTCATCAATTGTAAGCTCTTCATTGTGTAAATTCAGCAGTTCTTGAAGATCATCACTATCCACTTCTAAATTTATTTGTTTACAAAGTTTGACAACTTCTGTGAAAAATAAATGGTGCAACTCCGAATTTGCATAAGTCAAGGTATTACTGTACTTAATGGAAGGTCATTTCAAGGATTAAAAATATTTTCGTTGCTTTAGGATGAATTTTGTATCTGCAGTGTAAAACATTTGTAAATTATAGTAACGTAAATGAAGCACATCCAATCGAGAGGTGCTTGTATATGAAATTTTTTTTCGTCTCTGGTTTTTTCTAATATATTTCGATAGAGTGAGGCTTATTTTCTTTCTATGAAATTACAGAGGTCTTCCTGGTCAAATATTTTTAGTTATTTTCATGGATTTTGACCACTTGATGAGTGTAAGAAGTTATTATAATCCTCATAAAATTTGTTTGTTGTCTTCAATTTCTCATTTTTAGAACATGCTGTGAAAGGCTTAATTACCAGATTCTTGTGCTTTTCCAAAACAGTTAATAACTTTCTTATGATTTTGCAGCTTACAAAATGACTGATGATATAGACATAGAAGAACATAATTTAATGGAAAATCCACAAATCAGATCAATATTTCCCGATATTACTGCTTTAAAACAAGAAATTTTGGACTCCTATGATACAGGTAATTTTATTTGACATGCAATTGAATTATGTCGGTGGTATTCTTGCTCATACATTAAAATACACAAATTTATTTTTCTATGAAGTGAAAATATAAAATTTGTACTTATGAAACTGGAGATTTGTATGGAAATTCCATAATATAATTGTTAATAATAAATAAAGAGCCTCTGTGATCTAGTGGTACACACTTCGGACATCAGGTTTTGTGGCAAAAGATATGGTAATGGACTTGCTACCTGTCACATTATGAGACTTAATATGGTTGGCTTATCATGGGTGCATTTGGTCCTCTGCCTCAGGGCGTGATGATGTTTTTTTATTACAATAATTGAATTGCTGAATAAACTTGTGAGGTAAGTGAAAGAAAGCAGACCATTGGTTCCACAATTAAATGTGAAATATAACCAGGACCAGGAGAATCTTATTGTTAATAAGATTCACAATTAGATAATGATTGCCTCTTAACTTTTAATACAATACTGGTGTATAGATTCTGGGCAACTTAAAATGACCTATATTGTTGATGTAATAAACTTACAATTATTTTTTTATTTCAGAAGATGAAACTCTGGAAGTCAGTAAAGAATATGGTAGCATTAATCCTAGTTTTATTGTAACAAAAACAGAACCTCTATTGAATGAAACAGGTGTATTTCCTAATATTTCAAATGTCCAAAATTCTGTTAATGATCCATATTTTAAAACTAAATTTATTCTTGGATCCAAGCCAAATAAGGATATACAAAATGATGAAAAGCTAAAGTGTAAAGTTAGTGTAAGTATTCGGAATATAAAAGAATACCTAGTTCGCAGTAACAGATTTTGTAATAACTGTTATATCTTATTTTCAACAAAACAAAGTTACAAGAGTCATTCAAGCTTAGATTGTCGCGTGGTCAAGCAAAAAACAACCCATAAAAATGTAACAACGAAACCGATTTTTGAAATTAATAAAATAAATGCCATGGTGCATATAAATACTAAAGATGGTCAAAATAAAACAAAGGAACTGCTGAATAAATGTTTTCATTGTAATATTCCTTTTTCAAGTCAAAATAGTTTAATAGATCATTTGTATGATGTATTAGATTCTAAAAAATCTAAATCAAAAAGCATAGAAGATAAATGTATAGCTAATCTTGATAATCTTTATGCAAATAGCACTAATGTTTCTGCAAAAAACATACACTGTCCTGAAACAGATCTTTTTTATCAATGTCACATATGCACATATTATTTTAATCAAATAAAATTTTTTGAAATGCACCAGCTGAGAAAACATGGCTTAAAAATTGCAAGCAATATAATATCTAAAGTTACATTTAATGCCAGATGCAAATATTGTCATGTTGAATATAGTAATATAAAATATTATAATTTGCACATGATAAAAAAGCACAAGGATATTGTTACTAAAATAGTAAGTAATGCTTCTACTGAGGTGAATGATGATATAATTGGCACTAGTTGTTTTAAAGAAGATAGTCAACATAAATTTGAAATTGATCACAGTTTAACTCAAACTATTAATAAGACTTCAAAAGTGTCTACAATTTCTCAAAAGGAAATAAAAAATCAAACTGATATCCTATTGGATTATGAAAATATTTTAATATTTAAATCAGTAGTATTCAGATGTCTTGAATGTCATCTGAATTTTTTGTCATCTGAAGTGGCAATAAATCACGAAGAACATAATAAAATGTTAATAAACTGGAAATGTCCCAAATGTCTGAATTTTTTTAAGCGTAATGATGAAAAATCACATTCTGAACAACATATACATTCAAATTCTATTACAGTATACGATTTAGGCAAATCTGATACTGGGAAAGTTTTGATTAAATGTTCTAATTGTACTATACATTTTCATGAAAAAGATTTTGCTAATCACATCTCACTTTGTGGGCAAATTCAGTTAAATTCAGCATATTGCAATCATTGTGATATCCTTATAAGTGAAAACATATCAAACTTACATCAAAAATACCACAAAAGTGAAAAAATGTTAGCTGATGATTTTATTTTTATTGACTATGGCAAACAGTGTATGATAACATCAAATTCGTTTGGTGAAATGATGTCAAAAAGAAAAAAAACACTTAATAGTAATAGCCAATGTTCAAAACGAATGAAGGCAAGTTTAGATTATATTGTCAGTGATGTGAAATCGACACCACTAGATATTGATAACAAACCAACAGAATTAAGAATAAATAAAAGTATTAAAGACTCATCGTCATCATGGTACGATAGTGACTCACCATCCACAAGTTTAAATGAAGATGATGAAAACGTATCCGATTTTTCTGCAGATGACTCCCATGAAGATAGCTCAAAATCAGTATCAGTTGTAACAAGAAAATTTCAAAGATCAGTTAAAGAACATAATCAAGTAAAATTTAATTCTGTTCAATCCAGCGACTCTTTTAGCGCGAAAGTAATTTCTGACTTAAAACATGCAAGAAGGACCAAAAGAAACTTTACTAAAAACACCAGAGATAGAGCAAACAAAGAACCTACGGTGGCAAGCAAAATTTGTGGATTAAATTCTAAACCAGTTCTCATAAAAAAACGTAGGAAGAAGGTTAAGAGAACGGCTTCAAAATATCGAGAGATTAGAAAAACGATTTTAGAAAAAACCAGAAGTGAAGCAAAAGATAAAAAATTTAATTTTACGTACATCTCTCAATTAATAGTACTTCATTTAACTTACTGTGATTTTTGTGAATGTTTTATTACAATACATTACCACATTGATTTTCATATTAAATCTCTTTGTACAGAAATTCAGAAACGAGTTTGTAAAATTTGTGGAATTGTGGTTACAGGAAAAGGTTCTGCTTCTCATAAAGCCTTTCATAAATTAAATCCTTCTTTAGAATTGAACGACTTTACATTTTATGATATTAAAAGTTATAAAATAGTTAAACCACCAATTCCCAAATATCCAAAATGTGATCTCTGTAAGATACATTTTACTTCTAAAGTTGATGTTATAGGGCATATTTGTTCTGAAGTTAATTTCAAACAGTGCAATTTATGTCAAATTAAATTATCGGACATAGCATATAAGTTGCATATGCCTTTCCATGATTATAGGGAAAAGGAAACAAAACCATTAGATATTGATAAATGTGACTTTCCAACGGTGACGCATTTCACCGATAGTCTAGAAACCAAAGGACCTGATGTTGTTGATACCATTGAACTTAACTCAGAATCCAACTTTTCAATATTAAAATTAGGCTGTATTGTTTTTTCATGCAATACTTGTAATATATGTGTTAGTAATTACGATGATTTAGTGAAACATTGTCATTCACACTATGATAGGGGAGAAATTGATCGAAAATGTCTGGATTGTATACACTGTAACTTAAAATTTGAAAATTATTCATATGAACAACATAAAAATTCACATTCTCAAGGAATGTCAAAAGAAGATTTTAAAGTAATAAACATTGATGTATTTTACTTTGGTTGTAGTAACGACGATTGGATTAAGTATGTTTTCAAATCATTATCTCAGGAAGAAGAAGCAATAATTTTAGAAAATGCTATCTATAAAGTCGAAAGTAGAATCAAGATGGAAATATCTCAAGAAGGACCTTTGCATCTAACTATGTATAGGTGTGAAAAGTGTCGTTGTTTTGTTGATAATATATTCATATATAAACATTTTCAAAATTGTGTAGGGAAGTATAGCATAAACCCATGCCAATATTGCGGAATAAATTTAATGTCGGCCGTTATACGCAATGAACACGAAGATAATGTTCACAAAATTACCGGAATCACATTAAAATCTTACAGAATAATATCGTTTAACCGAAAAGAACACAAGGGTTTAAATGATGCCATAGCTAATAAAAGCAATTGTTATGTCCTATATAAATGTAGAAATTGTAATGGCATTGTAGATAACAGGACTGATCATCAGTGCTATCTTACAGAATTAAAAAAATGTGTGGATTGTGGTTTATTAATATACGAAGAAAATTACGATCAGCATGTGTCTAAACACAGGGATCTTGATAGTTTTAAAGCAGCTAATATGAAAGTGATTTTAATTGGAAAGAGGACAAATCAAATTCACGATATCAAATTGGAATGTTCCTTTAGCGGCATAGTATATGATTATACGTTTTATAAATGCGTAAAGTGTGAGGTTTGTGTTAGAAGTGTGAGACCGTCTTCGAAACATTTCTGTCTTAGTGGTGCAGCTAAATTGAAATGTCCTAAATGCCACCTTATTTTTGACGAAGGTAAACTGAAATTTCATTTAAAACAACACAGCACTGATCTTGATTTTGTAAAAATTAATATGCTGATTGTTGATTTTGATCCAAAAAATCCGAATAAAAGTCTAGGATCAGAAGCTAATGGAGAATTTATTACTCAAACTGAAATAACTGATAACATTTTTGACAAAAACAAACCGACTAATAAAATTGAAAAGACATGTACAGTGTATAAGTGCGCATGTGGATTGCATCATTTAACAAAGGCGAATTATAATAACCATACTAATAAAAATAACAAATGTAATAGCAAAGCCGTAAGACAAAAATGCTTTAAGTGTGGTTTGGATTTTACACCAAATGCATTATTTAAACATTTGTTAATTCATCACGGTGATAGTAATGTTGAATATATACTTAATGTTGTTGAGTTATAACAGTATATAATAAAAATGTGGTATTTGAAGCTTAAATAAAACGGAAAAATTACATGCATTAAAAAAATTCGTATTATTTCGAGATTATTCAGATTAACATTTTTACATTATTTAATTAAATATAATGCCTCGTTTAATATATACAATTTTAATCACCTATTGACTTTTAAACATAACAATTTCTTAAGTCACTACATAGCAAAAATCAAAGTCGCCCATTCCTGTCGGATCCTAAACTTAGATCTTTAAACTACTCAACGGTTTGTGATGCGGTTTTTAAATAGATAGTGATGAATTAGTAAGGTTTATATGTAGGTATACTAGTTTTTGCCGCATCAGAGTAGCTTCCACATAAAAGGCAGATATAGCTGTCTCGGACTTATTTAGGACTATTCAAGACAAACAATCTTACGATACAACATCTTTGTGCAATTCCAATAGTTTAGGTAGTGTACGCCAATATAGCTCTCAGTGAAACTGTAGCTGCTGAAAGTGTAAAGTTGTTTAGTATCACTTAACTGGAGATTACAATCTCCCGATTTCTTATTGGTTGCAAGAAAGGCGCGCCCTTAGCACGCTGTTCAAATTTCTAGTATATTTAAGAGATCTGATTTGTAAGATTAGAATAACCGGCTAGCAAATCCGCGTAGTTCACTTAAGAGAACGCTCTTCCCACCTAATATTACCGTGAACAGACTCACATAAATCATTTAATATTTCTTTTTTTGATAGGCCTTGCCTTTTCTTTAAATCTTGATAATAATATTTTATTTTTCTTTAGTTGAGCTCACATTGATTGCGGCTCTTTGTATTTTATGATATACGACACCTGACAAGCAGAAGACGGCTTTACCAATATATCCGACCAAAGCTCGTTCACACAGATTGTTAATAATAAACTGACATATGTTTGCTAATAATAACAGCTTCTAACGATCTTATTTTTTATGGGATAAGATAGTGAACAAGCACACTGTCTTGTCATATCTTGATGGTAAGAGACGACCTTCGGCCTATAGATATCATAATGTTATACATTTCGCTTTCTAATCATCGCAGTTTGAGGCCTTATGATGCCCAGTCTATCGGTTATCTTACTCTTGTAATCGAAATAATATGATGGCGTCATTTTGGCGGCAGGATTAGGTAAAGCCAAGATCCGATCTGCCGCACACGATTTTCCCACCTCTAGTGTTGCCAATTTACAATTCTTGATTAACCCGTGCTCGCCTCTTGCGTGCTGTCAGGCACGGAGCGCAGACAGAAACTTAAAACATTTAAAATCCTGCTTATGACTTCACGTTAGCTCTGATGTTGTTGTATTTTTAAAATGATCGCTTGTCATAGCAAATTAGCTAAGTAGTAAGTCCTCTAAGGTCTTCATCAGCTACCTAAGTTCATTATTGATTGTTTTGCGACTGATTAATGATGTCTTTAACTATCCTGTGTTGTTCTAAGGTATTGTTAGTTATACTTATTATAATTTATGTAACAAATGAGATTGTTTATGTAGAATTTTCTCTATCATTGTTTCAGAAAATAAATTTCAAAACAAACGCTTTTTTTATTTACTCTTTGAACCATTTAATAGCAGAATACTAATATCTAAATCTAATAGTTACCGACCGCAAAAACTAACTTTGTTTCCGCTTGACAGGGAAAAAAGTACGAATTTTCGGCTAAGGCAGATGAAAAAAACTTGGCCGACAAAGCTATATAGAATGTTCGCGATATTAATATACTGTTTCATCGTTACTCCTAACCCAAATTAATAAAATCATTCATAATTAGAAAGTAAAATTTCACAAGTTAAAAGTGACCAGTTGAAGTAATTCTTTCAAACGAAACGGTTGCATTATAATAATCCTAACAATCATTTCCTAAAAATGAAAAAATAAAATTTCAAGGTGAATGAATAACTTATGGCACCCAAAATTGTAAATATTATGATGCAACTATTTAAGACGTTTTGCATGTCAAAGATCTTAGACCATACAGTAAGTATGGTCTAAGATCCGAACTTAAGCCGATTTTGCACCGAGCTGATAATATAGAATAAAACTTATTTTATAATAAATTTAGTATATAAGAGAATATACTAAAAATGGGTTGCCAAGAAAAATCCTGGACCGGGGGGGTTCCATAGAGTTTACGTGCCAAGCATGCGCACTTTCTTTTATTCAAGGCCCCAACAGAGACGACGGCAATGTTCGGTCATTTATGATTATTACACAGTATATCCGGGGTAGGGATCTATCTTGTCACTCGTTTCCACACGCGTGGAAATTTAAATCTTTAAAATTCGCAAACCTCTACTAGGACCAACTTTTTTGCAGACGACCCTATATGAACGTGTTCATAATAAAACAGCACTTATCCGGATGTATATACTTTTTTTCTTTTATCATGAGAAACATTAAACATTAGATAAAACATCATTTTTTTTAAATAATTAAAAATATATAGTCCAGGTTTTTTATGGCAACCCATTTTTAATATATTCTCAAATACACTAAATTTATTATAAAATAAGTTTTATTCTATTATCAGCTCGGTGCAAAATCGGCTTAAGTTCGGATTTTCTACTAGTATGTACGTTCTACTATGCGAGAGTTTCAAGTTGTTTATCTCACGTTAGAGTTTGGTTGGTCGACAAAAATCTGTACCGTTCAAAAAAATAAGTTGGGGGCTATTTATTTAAATATTTTTACAATTTGCAAAATAATTTAAGAAAATAATATGTTCGTCATTACTAAGTTATGTGGATCAGAAAAAAATACGTCTCAAATTATCAAGCTAACTTATAAAGGCAGAGACGTCATTTTTTTCATTACACTTGCTGTTTAATTTAATGAAAAAATGATGTATGGTAAAACATATTTATTTTATTGTATATACTATAAAACAAGGCTTAAATTTAGATACAAATAACTTTGAAATTCAGATTTATTTTAAATATAAGTAGTATATACACGATTGATATTCTAATGACTTATTTTTGCATAGAATTGTGTGGTCAGTCTTGGAAAATTGTAAAAAACACGATGTAGTAAATTATTACTAAAAAATTACTTAAAAAAAACATAAAAGCAATTATTAGCAATAACAAAATTACGATTGCAGTGGCAGGCGGTGAAAAATCTAAGGCTAACCTTGAGAGGAAAATAATGAAAACTTATTATAACATAAATAAGAAAACGGCATAGTTTAATTTTGCCCTTTGTAAATTTGTAATACGTCCCAAGAATCTCTGCTAAATGTTAAGTGAATAAAACGGCGAACGAGCCTCGCGGGTCTCCTGATTGTAAGTCAACCATGGTCTATAGATACCATAGATGTTTTTTTTTTAATGGGCTCTAGGGTTAACTGCCGCTACCGGTGTGGCGACAACCTTTGAGACTATTAAAAATTCTACTAATTTGGGGTGGTGGGAAGGAAGCGATACCATAGATGTTGTAGGGGCGTCACTGCAAGGGCGTGGGCGTGCAAGTCTACTGGTTACCATACCCTCCAAACCGGAACACGACGATGTCATTAGGGCGACAGGAATAGGTAAGACATGGATCTCTATCACCACTGAACACTAGTTGACATAATACAACATTGTTGTAATTATAACTATATATAAGATATACATAAATCTATATAAATAGTCCATTAAAAAGACTGTGTTGAAACAAACAAAACGTTGTTACGGTACAGAATAAAAAATGTCATATTTACAAGTTTTCACTGAATTTTCTGGAAAGTTAGCAAGTTCATACACACATTTAGTTGATTCTCACTTTATAAATAAAATGTAGGTATATATACTCATAACAAAAATATCAGTAGCAAATTCTATATCTTAGACTTTTATAACTTAACTACTTACACTACTAAAATTAACGCCAAACGTCTCGACTAGTTGACAAAACCACTTCATCAAAAGAAAGATGAACTTAAATTAAAACTATCTATGCCGAATTCCGGCTAGCGATAACTAATCATAAATTTATTTATAAAATATACATATTGAAAATAAATGTTATTATATATTTTTCTGCTGTCTTATTTCACCTACTTAGTAATAACTGCCTATTATCAACTAAAAATGTTATAAAGATTTTAATTTACTTATGCCTTACTTGTTTTTTTTTTTTTTTGACTTCATCCAAAAAACAAGAGAAACAAATGCGAATATCGGTTCGAAATTTAAAAAAAAATGTACTTATAAAATATATTTGTAATTAGTGATTTAGATGACATTATTTATGGAGTCGTTGCTTATAAATAAAAAAATAGTCACGTCTATATCTCAGAGCAGGTAGGCACATATACATACTTATGCACCCATGATTAGCCGACAACATTAGATTCCATAATGTGACGACAGGTGGCAAGTCCGTCGCCATATGGGACACAAATCTAATCTCAGGCAATGTTACGTATAGGTGAAAAAATCAAGCATATGCTTATTTTAGGAATAGATTTGTTTAATTTGTTCAGGTATATTATTCATTTATTTATTTATTCCTTTATATTTGATACAAGGAAAATGCAAGGGATGTCCGATGAAGAGGCTCCGCTCCGCACCATCGTAGAAAACATCTGGCCAGAGGGTTTCTGTGGTTTTCTGGATCTTGAGAAAGCTTTTGATAGGGTTGTGCGAAATAAGCTTTGGGATATTTTACCAGAATATGGAACAGACGGGTTCCTGCTGCGTGCAGTGCAGTCTATGTACTAGACTGTAAAGCATGTATGGGGGTGGACGACGACAACATGTCACATTGGTAAACAGAACGGATGTTCTTACATCCGTTATGGTTGATGATGTAGTGCTGGCACAGGTGAATGAAATTGTATATCTTGGAAGCGCTTTTAGTAGGGATGGAAGGTACACTGTAGACGTAGATAGGAGAATGAGTGCTGGAAATAGAGTGAATGGAACGTTGGGTACGCTACTTCAAAGTTGAACGCTGAGCTATAGAGCTCAACTCACTTTGCACAACTCAGTGCTTATCCCAACGTTACTTTATGGAAATGAGAGTTGGGTATGTCAGAAACAGCATGAAAGTAGGATAAATGCGGTCGAAATGTGTGCGCTTCGCAATATTGACCGCCTCGTTGGCCGAGTGGCTAGCGTACACGCCAAACCGCATCGACTAACTGCGAGGCTCGGGTTCGATTCCCGACGGGGACTGGGTCCCGGGTCTGGGTGTTTATTAAATTTATTCTTGTATCTATATAATTATTTCTATGTATTAGTATCGTTGTCTAACACCCATAACACAAGCATATAATTTGCTTACTTTGGGGTTAGATC